>JAXQQM020084996.1:0-264200 GCA_034641835.2 Pinus albicaulis | reverse complement strand
CTACCACAACCTTTGTTAAATTTTCCAAATGACTACCGATCCAAAATCCCTCACTTTATCAGAGTTGAATCCACCACTACTCAACAACATGTAGATAGGATAAATGATGCCTTTGACTACATGTAATTAGAAGAGGAAACCATAAAAATGGGGATTTTTTCACAAAGCTTAGGGGGAGAAGCCAAGAAATGGTTCAAAATATTAACTCCTAACATCATACATGATCTCCCTTCCCTTTACTAGACATTCATAAACAAGTAAGAAATCAAGAAAAACCCTCTCCAAATCCTCTTAGAATATAAAAACCTTAAGAGAAATATCGGGGAAAGTGTCCAAGACTATTGCACCATGTTCAATAGTGTTTACAATGACCTACCATTAGACATGAAACCCCCACAAGGCTTAGCTTTAGAAAAATTTCTAAAAGCTTTTGATCTAGACCTGGCCTATCAATTAAGAGAGAGAGATCCCATAACATTAGAAGACATGCAAAGGGGAGTTGTGAGTGTAGAGGCCAAATTGATTGAAAAAAGGGCTAGCATGAGATTAGAAAAGAGAGTCACCGACAAAGGTGAAACTATGGCCTCAACCTCCTCATATGATGCCAACATTGACAATTTAGCGAGGGTAATGGAAAGGATAAACTTGAGTGAAAGAACACCTCCTGAGGAAAACCAAGCAAATCCTCAAAACATAAATAGGAATCAAAACTTCAAAAGAGACCCTCCCCAAAATAGACCAAGAGACAATGAAAAACAAATCAAGCCCCCTTTCCAAGAAAATTATGTAGATGAAGAGGGAAGAGAGTCTGAAGAACCTGAGGAAAACCATGTAAACTTGGTAGGTTCTGATAATGAGGGTGATGTTTTTCTCACTGAAGCAGAACAAGGTTTATTTTCCTCATATCAAACTAAAACAAACTACGATGATTCTGAAGACTACCAATTGAGATTTGAAAATTCCATAATGGAAGTCCATAGGCAATATGACCTTAGGAGCAAAAATAAGCAAGAAATCTAAAAAAAAAAACAAATTAGATATTTTTGTTAGGAAGACACCTCAAAATATTCCTAAGAAGACAACAAACAGCACCAACACCATGGCTAAGAAAATTGATCCAAACAGAGACAAAACTAGTGAGTCAAGTGGTGACACAAGCTGCCTTGGTGCATTTACTAGCGGCCCTGAGAAAACTCTTTTGTCCAAAGTCCCAAAACATAATCAGCAAATTAAACTTGTAGAAAAAATATGGTTGATAAAACTAATGTAAATATTCCCAAAACACAAGTACCTTTCAGTTTTGAGGGAGAGATTGCTAAAATCAAGATAACCATGCCTCTCACTAAACTAATAACCCAAGATATTACATGTCCCAAGTTTTGAAGGTATTAAACATGGGAAATGATACCGAAACTCTAAACTTGATAGATATCAAGCCAGAACTATTTTTTGGACCCGAAGTAGAGGGAAAATTCCAAGAAGTATCCATTCCCCCTTTCTATGTTAGCTTAAACATATATGACAAAATCTTACATAATTCCATGCTAGACTCTGGTGTCTCTCACAACCTCATGCCAAAGGTAGTGATGGAGAGATTAGGCTTAGAAATAACCAAACCTTACAAAAACCTATATCCTTTCGATTCAAATAGAGTCAATTGTTTGGGTCTAATCAAATATTTATGTGTCAATCTGGCACAAATCCCTGCTAAGAGACTGGTCATGGACATAGTAGTAGCTAACATTCTCCCCAAGTATGCCATGCTTTTATCTAGATCGTGGGGAGCCAAGCTTCAGGGGAACCTCCAACTTGACATGTATTATTCTACCATCCCTATTTTTAACCAAATAAGGAGATTGTACTGGGAATCACACATGAAGTTTATGGTTAGTAGCCGAGAAAGGCCAAACAACACACCTCTTTATTCCATTCATTCGGATCTTGACTCATTCATTTTATATAATGAAGAAGAAATTGATGAATAGTTAAGTGAATTTGATATATATCTAGACATACCTCAATAGTCAAGCCAAGCACTGCATGAAGAACTCTACAACCAAAAATCTAGCAGCCCGGAACAACAACATGATGGAAAAGATGAAATTAATTTTCTACAAACTGAAAATAAAATTGTGAAACCAAAATCAAGCTTAAAATATAGACAAAGTTGTTTAAATGAAGAAGAAACCTCAAAAATAGAACCATTCCCTTCTGCCAATGTAAGAATGCTTGAATACTTTCATATAGAAGAGCTTTCTAGGAACTTGGATCAAAAGAACCTCAAAGTCTTGCAATACAAATACAGCTCATCACCAAAAGGTTTTTTCACTTCAGAAGAGTTGTTGAATTCTAGAAATGTTGTTAAGGAGCCTAAAGTAGTATCTACCAAGACTGATATAGAGGAGTACAATGTAGGAAACCTAGAAAAACGCAAAATTATTAAGTTATCCAAAACTTTTCCACCTCGTATAAAACATAAATACATAAGACTGTGAAAAAACTTTCAGGATGCTTTTGTATATGGTGATGAAATCTGAAAGCCTTGTGACACAAAAATTATTCAGAAAAGGTTTCCTTTCAAGAAAGACCAGGAACCTTTTGAGAGATTTTTGTCACTATCAAAAAAAGGAAAGGGGTATAGGCCATGTGTAGACTTTAGGTACCTAGAAAAAACCTCCCTGAAGAAAAAATACCCTTTTCCTAAGATAAATCCTACATTACAAAGGGTAGAAGCTTCTAACAAGATGTCATTGCTTGGTAGTGTTTCAGATTACAATGAGGTGATAATATTTCCAACTGATTAGCATAAAGCCACTTTCAAAGCACCCTGGGGCACCTACATGTTTGATCAAATGCCTTCTAGGTGGAGGAATGTTAAAGCTAATTTCCAAACGGCCATGGATCCTCTTTTAAATTACTTCACTATGATATACATCGATGACATCATTGTCCATTTTGAAACTAAATAAGAATACCTTTTTCACCTAAGAAGGATATTTGACAGAAGAAAAGTTTGGAAGCAAGACTCAAGGAGAAAATACAAAGAAGAACATGGCCAATTTGAAAATTTATGGAAAAATGATTACACCATGCATTCAAATAGAGGTAACAATGTTTTCTATTTACAAGAGATAAATGGAGGAGAGTTATTCGGAGATCCTATCAATGATTGGATGCTCAAGCACTATCTTTGTCAAGAGTCCTACTTTCAAGCTTTCATTCATTGTACATAACATTTCATGATGAGAGATCATAAAAACAAAAGCACAAAAAAGGGGAAATAAGGAAAAATATGGCAGATTTAAAAAAGATGTACAACCCCATACCCAAAAAAAAGAGTACTACTGAAAGTGTGCAAGCCTAAATGCCACTACTTGTTAAGAAAGAGACTTTTGTTCAGTCATCTACCCTAACTATGGTTGAACATGTTTTAAATTTCTGCCATTAGGTTAGCGAAAGAAAGCTTTTCAAATCATTTAAACTGGACTTATCAGCAGGAATAGATTAGGAGAAAAATATGATGGTTCTCAATGCTCAAATATGAACCAAAGAGAAAGATAGGGATGACTAACAAATGATGAAACACATGCCTCATACTTTCCAGATTTTTTTGTACACAAATAATGTCTGTGTGCAACTTGTCCCAATTCCACAGCCCATGGTAAATTATATAGCTTAATCTTGGTTTAATTCATGTTTCCAATTTCAAGTCAGTAGATTAGATAATGAAGCCCGCCAAACAACTTAATCTTGACAGATGAATAGTCTAGGTAGAGAACAAAAGAGTTCACTAGCATAATCTGAACTCTTGGAAGTGATAAGGGTACAAATAGATAGATTTGTTTTTCTTTCCAAAGAAAAATAATGTCAAGCGTTTGGTAGTCCAAGTGCACCCATAAGAATAAAAAATGATAGGCAAAGTTATGATGGGTAGGTAGATATGAGTTTGAAGCAAACATTTCCTTCAGATTTTGAGATCATAGCTTCAAGAAAATCATCAGCAAATGAAAACAAAAATCTTCCCAATGGATGAGGCACTGCTCTTCATAAACTCATAGATTCGATATATGAAGTTCTAGACACCTCCTAAAAATGAGATGTCCTCCCCAGGTGGAGCCACTGTTAGTCATCAGTAAATTTTTATATTTTGTAGATGACTAAATGCTTGTCACAGATTTCTAAAAACAAGATTCATGAATATTGTGAGTTTTAGAAATCTCACTACCTTCATTATCCTTAAGATAATTTTTTCACTATTTCATTATTATATCATATCATGGTCAACTCACCACTCCTAGAAGACCCCTCATGGGCTCATGGCACTCATCTTTGTCATATTTTCACACCCATAACCTCATGTACTATGTTTTTCCTATGCTTAACCCCTCCCCTTTCCATCTATGATTGCCAAACAACCTACTCCTTCTCATATTCACGAAATGACTCAAGCATTGATGGTATCAAAAATATCCCTATATGTTATTTAAATAAGTCAAGTACATTTGATTTTGGATCTTCAATACATTAATTTGTCAAAAACTCTGTTTTTCATACTTGAAGACCCCAAGTCAAGTTTTCAGTCAAAGAACAAGTCCAAGGAGTTGTCCACTAGGTCACCAGGGTTTCATAGGTTGTAGGGTTATCTTTGGTATTCTAAATCACTATTCTTCATGTGCTAGAATCTGAATTAGATGTGAAAGAAGGTCAACACCTGTTTTCCAAGATAGATTAGAAAAGTCTCCAAGGAAGACCTCCTTATCAAGTTCAAATTCTACAAATAACAACTGTTCATTTTTGACATTTCTATAGGAGTGTCAAGGTGGCTATCAGCAGGAGATAGGTAAGGTAAGAGGCCTGCTCCTCATCAAAGGACATCCACATCAAATGGAGGAGGAAGTAGCCTATGTTCAAGATTAATCAGGTTTCCTAAGACTGATTAGGCTAGTAGTGTGCCAAGTAAGGAGCCAAGGCAGAAAAACACATGCAAGAGGCACACCAGTACAACCAAGCATGAATTGAATATTTTTAGAAATAATAAGTGAAGAAGGGAAAAATTTGAGGTGAAATGGATAGAAATGAATGAACTTGAAAGGGATATAGAGAATGTAATGTTCCCAATTTTTAGCCTCAAGCTAAAAGGAACATTATAGTTAGCATGTTTTTATTTTGTTGAATAAAATGGGTAAGGAGACCCCTTAACCCCTTTAGATGGAGAAATAACACTCCTTGCATGAAAGGAGGAATAATAAAGCAGCTGAATTGAGCACCACATGGTGTGAACAGGATTGGATCATGCTTGATCTAGTCATTTTGACCAAGTCAACTAAAACTGTCTAGATACATTGAACCTTCTTGGACAACGCAGTTTTAGTGGAGGCTCCCCTTGCATGAGCTAGAGGCAATTGTGAATGGTACCCATGGTGATGGTGAGAAGAGTTCATTTTCCTTATAAGGAGGAGATGGCAACCCATTTTCATTATGCATTAGCTTATTATTTTCATAGGATTTGCAAAGACTTGCATCCCCAGGCTGTGTAGGAGGGTTGTAGTGTTCTTGAACCCAAGGGTCTTCCCGTTTGGGAATCCCTTCCTCATCCTTAAGGAAGGAGAGGGTTTGAGCTTCATTTCCTCATTATATAATTTTTCCAAGCTTATCCCTTCATCTACAATGTTATTTTGTTGGGAAGAAAACATTGTGTTGCTGGGAGCAGTAATAGAGGAACTCTCAGAATCATTATTGGCTTGTTCTTTGTTGGAGTTCTTCGATATTGTTTGGAGGAGCAGTAGAGGAGACTCCCGGTATTCATTTCAGATCTTTGGCACCAAGCCATTCACTCACCATCTCTCACAGCGCATTCTTGGGCAGAAACTATGTTATTTTATGCAGGCAGTTGTTGGGAGGGTCATCAGAGCTTATCAGGAGGAGTGTTTTTGAGTGAAAGGGATCAGCCCTTTTCTTGATAACATTATCAGAGGAGGGAAAGAGTATTTCATATCTACCCTAGCCTCATCCTCATTTTGGTTCAGTTGCAGTGACAAATTATTTGTCACATTGTACATTTTCTGGCATTTGTAGCAATCTCTCCTAGATTAGCTAGAAATCTTGTATTGGAGCCCATTATTCTATTCTTGGGCATTTATTTGTATATTTCAGTCATATTTCATGTATGTACATCTATAGCAGCAGCTACACTCCTAGAGACAATTATGTCACTACTTTCCAACATTTTACACAGTTGTTGCATTTCTTATATTTCATGTATTAATCTTTGGAGGTTGATTCCCATTGCATGAGGGGTTTATTCCTCATGATATTTCTGTATATTTTTTCTAATACATTAATGTACATGATGGCTGTAATATATTTCATTTTATGTTGCACTCAAATTTTCAAAGTTTAATGATTGTGTTCATGTATTGTTGTAACCTCTCTCTTTCAACATTCTTTGTGGGATCTAGTTTTGGGAGATCTGAATAACCCAACTAGAGTAATTTCTTTGGGCTCCACTTATAGAAGAGAAATTTTTAGTGAGTTAGAAAGGGGATCCAAGCTCCCTTTCAGCTTATTTTTACACTGCCTCCCTTATACAGTGTCCTTGAGGACCATACTGCAGAAATTATCAAAAGAGGAATATTACAGTGGTATCAAAGCATCAATCTTGGCTCAGCCTCTGCGGCCCAATATTATATGCCAGTAGAAGGAGAAGCTCCTCATTTAGAATAGGATATGTACATAGAAATTAAGAAAATATGAATGACGGAAGAGGAGGTTTCCCTTCTTCTTTTCCAAACCATGGAGGGTATCATTGAAGACCTTGAGGAGAAAGAAAAATAAAAATGGAAAGGTTTTCTGAGAGGGTTTGTGGATGGAGCAAGCCCTAGCTATTATTATGATGGGTTTGGGCATTCAGCCACACATGCAAATCCACAGCGTAGTCCATTTCCCACTTGCACTGCTGGGAGGATGGAGGAAGGAGATGAGGCCATTGGAACAGCAGCGCTGCAACTCAAAGGTATGGCTCATGGTTTGTGGTCTGAAAATTCTATTCCATTTTATCATGAAAATGTAGAATCATATGATGGATTAAATAGAGGGTTTATGAGAAGATTTTATGAAAATCACCGTGAATCTCTATGTATCAAAACATCAAACACTTTGCATGCATTGAAGGAAACCATGAAATGAACTCCATTCCATATTTTTGAAGGGGATGAAAACATGTATGATGGATTACTAAAGGCAATACCCCTATTGTGTGAAGGGCCCTCCTCCATTTTTTAATTCATGGAGGTACTTCCTTCAAGAGATGATGAAGATCTAGGGTCACTCCTTGATGATGAGGTTATCTCATTTATTGATGGAGAGGATGAGCATGAGAGATCTAACAATGTTTTCATATGGAGAGGATATCTATCACCACATGGAGGTGAAAGGGAAGCCATTTCTTCCATGGGATAATTCCTTGTTTCTATGCAAGGGATTCCAAGATATTCAACATGTGGGAACCAAAGCACAATTCCGGAGCCATTTGTAGCAGTTTTTGGGGATTTTCATATGGACGAAGAAGAGAAGGATTAGCATCAAGGGTTGATACACCCTTATCTATTTCGAAGAGTCTTTGCAAAAGAGAAGGAGACTGTATAACACAGTGGAGAGAGGGACAAATCATTCCTCTTATACATACAGTCCACTTCTGATCTTGATGTCTCATTATATGGAGGAATTCCACCTGGAAGGCCACCTAATATAGAGTTGATGAGGGGAATATTGTCATTTGGGTCACCACTCTTAGATTCTGGAAAGGTGAAGACATTGGAGAAGTCTAGCATAGCTCAGAGTGTTTGGGGTAAACCCAAGGAGGAGGGAGACACTCTCTCATTTTCAGTATCACCCACTCTCATCAGTTATACTGCGCTGACAGAGTTTGTTGTAGGGATGGAGGATGGCATATTCATGATGCAGAATAACTACTCCATAGATTTGGAGAGGAAGAGGGTACATCCTTTGAGGAAGGAATCTTTCACACATGGGAGTGGATGGAGGCCACTCATGCTTACTTTGACCCAGCCTAGGAGATTCCTTATGGATGACAGCTTCTCATGGGAGGCCAACTTCCAAAGGACACCATCATCATTTGAGCATGAGCAGCTACATGATGGACATGGTAGCATTTTTTAGGATGAATTTGGCATGGGGGATGTCAAAGTAGCAGGTAGCAGCGTGAGGGGTGCTTTACATGCTAGATCACTAGCGTTGTCTATGAGGAGGATAGATTCGGGTTGGAGGTCTCAACTCTTGGTAGAGTACTCCCAGGATCTAGGTGCATGCATGATTTTGGATGACCCAGAAGGAGATGAAAGGTACATGGTGGATTATATGGTCATCTATTATTATGACAGAGTCTTCTTGACTAGGACTTCTAGTCTCAAGAGGAAACTATTACATGCAACACATGAGGACTTTCTAGCTATGCACCTTGATGCATATTTTTCTTTGCTAGAGGAGTTCTTTTGGGAGGGAATTCAGCATGATCTATATCAGCATATGGATAGATGAATAGCCTGGATGATTTTGGAGAGGTTGGCACAACCGTTTCCCTAGTCATTGGAGGTGAGTGAGAGCATTCAAATGAGCCATTTCAGCTCAAGAACTGGAGTACATGGTAAAGAAGGTATATGCTTTCATTTTGATTTACCTTTATTTACTTTATATGGGTAGCTTGATGAGCTAAGGATGATCATATCTCCTCATGCTCCTTATTATGATGTACTTGTGGCCCATTGTAGCAATGGGAGTGGCTATTTTTATGATGATTTGTGGGGGAAGCCACATGCTTCTTGGTATGCACCATTGGCACCAATTTGTATTTTCATGTTTCCATCTTATGAGATGTTTGTGGTAGAAAAAAAGTGGTTGGAAAAGCACTTGTTTATTTTAGTTTCGATGTAGGTAAGAGGTGCACTGCGTTGGTCCCATGAGTGGAGCAGTGACCCACTGTCTAGTTGTCTAATGGTAGTTTGTTTTCATTAAATGTTGCGTCCTTGTATTGATGATGTTTATACATTCACAAGGAGAACTATTGTGAGAGTGTTGTATATTTTGGGACAGACCATTGGGAGAATGAATCTCCCCATTGTACATTCTTTATATTGCAGGAGACACCATGGGAAAACCATGATTGCCACATTGCCACTTTTCTCTTCTTGTGGGAAAAACCACTTGGAGAACTTGAGTGGGCACTTCATGGATGATTTTCTTGATAGGGAAGCTATGGCCATTCTTGGAGGCCATACCATTTCATCCCAAGGATAGAATCAGCCCCATATGTACCACAAATGGAGGGAGAAACACCTTGGGAATTAGAAGCCCATCTCTCCATTCAGCCCCAACACATTGCATATACCAGGGGTTGATATTTCTATTTGGATGATAGCATGGATGAGAGGATCATCATTGGGAACAAAATGTTCCTATGCATGTCATCACTCCTACCTTGAGGATGCCACAGCACAGCAAGAAGGTTTTCACATACACCTTCGATCTTTCCATGATGTGCACCATTCCGGTTTGCATACTTGGGAGGAAGCATTGGAGGACATCTTTGTTGTAGGATATTTTGAGCAGTGGTGGAGATTGTTGATGAGGAGGCCACAAGAGAAGAAGGGGGAGAAATTTTGTTCTTTATATGCAGTTGCTTGACTAGAAGCAACATGTGGGAGGGGAGAACTGTAATGTTCCCAATTTTTAGCCTCAAGCTAAAAGGAACATTGTAGTCAGCATATTTTTATTTTGTTGAATAAAATGGGTAAGGAGACCCCTTAACCCCTTTAGATGGAGAAATAATACTCCTTGTGTGAAAGGAGGAATAATAAAGTAGTTGAATTGAGCACCACATGGTGTGAACAAGATTGGATCATGCTTGATCTAGTCATTTTGACTAAGTCAACTAAAAATTTCTAGATACATTGAACCTTCTAGGATAGCGCAGTTTTAGTGGAGGCTCCACTTGCATGAGCTAGAGGTAAGTGTGAATGGGGACCATGGTGAGAAGAGTTCATTTTATTTATAAGGAGGATATTGTAGCCTGTTTTCATTATGCATTAGCTTATTATTTTCGTAGGGTCTGCAAAGACTTGCATCCCTGGGCTGTTTAACAAGGTTGTAGTGTTCTTGAACCCAAGGGTGTTCCTGGTCGGGAATCCCTTCCTAATCCTCAAGGAAGGAGAGGGATTGAGCTTAATTTCCTCATTCTATAATTTTTCCAAGCTTATCCCTTCAGCTACAACATTATTTTGTTGGGCAGAAAACCTTGTGTTGTTGGGAGAAGCAATAGAGGAACTCTTAGAGTCGTTCTTGGCTTGTTCTTTGGTGGAGTTCTTCGATATTATTTGGAGGAGAAATAAAGGAGACTCCTAGGCTTAATTTTATATCTATGGCACAAGGCCAATCACTCACCATCTCTCACAGCGTATTCTTGGGCAGAAAATGCGTTATTTTATGCAGGCAATTGTTGGGAGGCTCATTAGAGCTTATCAGGAGGAGTGTTTTTGAGTGAAAGGGATCAGCCCTTTGCTTAAGAAAATTATCAGAGGAGGGAAAGAGTATTTCAGATCTTTCATAGCCTCACCATCATTTTGGTTCAGTTTCAGTGACAAATTATTTTTCACATTGTACATTTTCTGGCATTTCTAGCAATATCTCCTAGATTGGTTAGAAATCTTGTATTGGAGGCCATTCTTATATTCTTGGGAATTTATTCGTATATTTCAGTCATATTTCATGTATTTACATCTATAGCAGTAGCTACACTCATAGAGACAGTACTGTCACTTCTTTCCGACATTTTATGCAGTTGTTGGATCTCTTGTATTTCATGTATTAATCTTTGGAGGTTGATTCCCATTGCATGAGGGGTTTATTCCTCATGATATTTATTTATATTGTTGCTTATACATTAATTTACATGATGGATGTAATATATTTCATCTTATGTTGCACTCAGATTTGCAAATTTTAATGATTGTGTTCATGTATTGCTATAAGCTCTCTCCTTGAGCATTCTTTGCGGGATCTAGTTTTGGGAGATCTGAATAACCCAACTAGAGTCATTTCTTTGGGCTCAAATTCTGAAAGAGAATTTTTTAGTGAGTTAACAAGGGGATCCAAGCTCCCTTTCAGCTTATTTTTACACTTCCTCCCTTATACAACGTCCTTGAGTACCATACTACAGAAATTCCCGAAAAATGAATATTACAGAGAACTTATAATACAACACTAATAAATATTCTCAGACAGCCCATAAACCTATGATTTTGGTAAGATGATAAAAGAAGGTAAAAAGGAAAGTTTGGACACCATAATAGCAGTAAAGGTTTCCTGAGGATATCACTGCCTGCAAATATTCCAAACTCATTTCAAGGAGTTTGTCATAATGAATATGGTTAGAAGAGGGTGAAATGAAGATCATAGGCCTCCATGACGACAACAGAGGGAGTTTTGAAGAAACTGTGTAGGTGACTTCTAGAGTTTTCCTAGGTAAAGTGTCTCACTGCCTCAAAGGAAAAAAATGAAAAGAGTATCATTATGAGGGAGGTTAACCCTTCATTTCCAGTCAATTGCACTCAATGATCAAAGGAATAAAGCATAGGGTTGAGTTTCAAGATGGAAAACCAAGTTGATCATGAGGTTGTTGTTTTGAAACTGAATGTATCAAACTCCAAAAGCATCAGACATGGCTGAATCATTCTATCATGGCACCTGCAAATTAGATGTGGCCAAAAGAAGTTAACATACATGATGGTGAAATATGTGGTGCTTATCAAAGATGTGGTGCTTACTCTAGAATCTACATCTACCATATCAGATTACTCATGCATTTTACTAGGGTCAAAATGCTTCATTTTCCCTATTACTTGTATAGGAGTATTGACAAGATGTCTTCTATTGTCTGAAGGAGGATTTATTCCCAGCAAATACATAGTTTTTTCCACCACTCCTTGATCAATATGGCAGTACTACATCAGCTAGAGAAAAAAGGCATACCTTGGAAGGTGTTCATTGCTCATGAAATATTCACAAGCCCACAACCTCATCATCTCATCCCCCTCCCTCCACTCCTCCATCACCTCCTACTGACCATGCCTCATCATCTACACAAGTATCATCTCCTCAAGAAAACCTCCCTTCCTCATCTTCTCATGATGCATCGGATCAAGAAGGAAGTGGCAGTGAACAAGCGAGTGAAAATGAGGGTGAGGGTGACAATGAATCAAACCAAAGTGTAGACAAGGGTGATGATGAGTCCAGCCAACAAGAAGAAGAAAATATGGAAACAAAGGGGGATGGTGATAGTGAAGAAAATGAAGAAGTTGAAAGTGGAAATGAATTGAGCAATGATGAAGAAGAGGTCAGCAATGAAGCAGAAGACATGGAGGTGGATTATGATGTAGATGATGACAATGCATAAAATGAAGAGGTTGAAGATAACAGTGAAACTAATGAAGCAAGCATCAATGAGGAATAAGACAGTAAGGAAGAAGAGAGTCATGATAGTCATGACAACAATGAGCCCCATAGTGATAATGATGATACTAGGGACAACAGCAAAGCTCAAATCATTAATAACAGTAAAAACAGTGAGGTTCCTAGTGATACTAGGGGCAGTGATGATGTTGAGAACAAAGAGGACAATGATGAAGAAGAAAAAATGATGACTAATGATACTAATGATGAAAATGAAGAAAATTATGATAAAAACAAGGATAAAAACCATGAGAAAGACATCAATAGGATCACAGGAAAAACAGTTTCCATTGACATATCAAAGAGGGGTAAGGCATGTGTTTGTTGCCTCAAAAAGGCAAGGGGCCATGCTTTCCACATCCACCAAGCCACTAGATAAAGGCAAAGAAAAGGTAAAGGAAGAATAAGAAGATCAACATGAGGTTTAAAGGGGGTTTGAGATCATTTAGGTGGACAATGATGAGGAGAATTAGGCAAGGGTCTCAAACTTGCTAATCCAAAACAAAAATGCCCTAATTGAAGACCTCCAAGAAAATATAGATAGGGCCAAGAGTGTGAATGATGCCCTTGAGATGGAGAGCAGACAGCTATGGGCACAAATTTCCATTTATGAGGCTAGAGAAATCAAAGCCTGAAAAGAAGCTCAAATGGCATAGGTAAAGCTATAAGAATTCATGGGCACCTATGTGGAAAGTGAATATGAAGAAGGGCAGACTAGGAAGAGACCAAGAACTATGGGTTTGAAGAAGGCATTGGCAAAAAAGAGAGAACAAGAATTAGCCTTGGCTTAGTTGTTACCTCTAAGTGAGCTACTTTCCATGGAGATATAACATGATAGGGAGCATTGGATAGAAAGAGAAAACATACACTTGGAGGTTAAATTCGAGAAAGATAATAAGGACCTTGATCTCCAAAGGATGATGACCAAGCATTATGCCTGGAGAAAACAAGTTGCAAGGGCTAAACTCAAGGAGTCCCATGCCAAAATACAAGCACTTAAAGGGGAAAAATACCAACAAAGCCTTGGAATCTTGGCTCAAGCTTCTCTATAGGTCTCTCAAACCCCATAAGGGAGACATCCACCAAATTTGGGAAAATTTTGACAAATTTTGGTTTTTTGCAAATTTGGAGGCCTCTAAGCGCAACACCCTTGGTGATATGCTATCATCTCAGGAACCCCAAAGAGAAAAAATTTGCATTTTCAGAATCCTTTCATCAAGTACGATATTCTCACCAAATGTTAGAGCATTTGGAGCATTTTTGACCCCTTAAAAGTCCAAAAAACACCTCATTTTTCACCTTTCTGCCTCATTTTCAGGCTTGGTGTTGCACCTAGAGAAGTTTTGGGAAATTTTCCTTTTGGATAGGTTAATGGAGATCAATAAGAAAAACATGGAAATATTTGCAAAGTAGACCCAGTATGCTTTCCAACGGGCCATCACAGAGACAATTATGACATTGGGAAGGTCATCAAAACTTGGCCGCAAGTGGACCTAGTTTTGCCCATCCATGGCACTACGCTTTTAGATTTCACTATGTGTTTTTGGCCAAAAAGTAAAAAAAATACATTCATTAATGGAAAAATGATATTTTAGTGTTTTTTTAGTAAAATCACTCCAAATTTAGGTGCTAGGATTTATTTTTGCATTTATTTGATGCGATATTTTGTGCCTTGGGCCTTGCATGGTCTCTTTGTCATAAATGACATTTATGACTAGTTTTGACATTTTCAAACACTAGTTAGGGTTTTTTCCCTCCTTTTATAGATAAATAGACAATGAGGGCCTCATTTTAAAAGGTTTGCATTTGATGACACTTGAGAGTAATATATGGTTTTTGGGAGACAAAAAAGAAATTGGTGTTGTGGAGCTTGTGAATGCCTTGGTTTGATTGATGATGGAGAAGGCTTGCTTGCAGGATCCCTGAGATTGGTTAGTGGCGATGTGATTCTATTCAATTCATGTTTTCTTATGTATCATGTTGTTTCATCCTTCTATGTTGCAGTAGGACAAAGATTTTAGACTAAGATATGTTTTTCAAAGGCACCTTAGCTCTGTTTTTTCTTCACTGCCTCTATGTTTTCCTCTCTAAGGACATTTTAAAGAATTATTAATTTCTCTGTAGACCCACCCAAGTGTGGTTATTTCATGAATGGTTTAATACAGTAGATATCAAAGATGTTTTATGGTTATCCCTGCTTGTTTGATGTCACTAAAACACTGCTCTTGAGATCTCTCTCTAAAGTACCACTAATTAGGTTGCCAAAGAGGCTATGTTTCAATCATACCCTTTTTCCATGCTTGAATAGTTGTTTTGGAGATATTTATGGCTATGATCAATGATTTTTAGGATTTCCCTCTTATTTGACTAAAGTTATATGTTTATATTAAATGTTTTCTACCCTTGAAGGTGATATCACTAGAAGTTAACTGACTTTCTTGCCTTCTATATTTCAATGGATTGTTTGTCTAAAATGCTTATTTGCTTGAGTTGAATCATTGGTGTGCCCTGTCCATTGATTACTTATTTATGCTAAATTGTGTTGAAGTCCCTTCATGCTTTAAGTATTTTACAAAGGATTCTTAATTTCCCTTTTCTCTACTTTGTTCACAGACTTGATGTTCATTTCATTTCACACAAACATTGAAAATCCATTTGACCATGCTAGATTTTCCCTGTGATGCTCCCTGATTCATTGTTGAACTTTATAAGACTTTTATTGACTCCATAGCCCGAAGACTTGAAGATTTCCTCACTCCACCTATTCTACTTCATCATATTACCCAACCAAAACAAACAAACAAACCCTGCACTTAAAAGCTACCCTAAAATCAAAACCTAAAAGAAAACAAGTTCACATCCTTTGCATAAAATAGAGAGAGCCCTCTCTAGGTCCAGGAAGGTTAGGTCCTAAGACTCCAGAGACTAGTCTGATGTTACCATGTGCATTTGATCTCACCAATCTAACAAATCACAGGAACCTAACACATCAAGTGCCCTCACACGGCTCGACACGGTGTGCCAGACTAAATGAAGGCATAAGGGAGCAAACAGAAAAAGGGCTACATGAACAAGCACAATGCACCTAGGTGGTCAAAAATTAACAAATTTGATACGGCTGCCCTCAAACAAAATGACATGGCCTGAACGTCTTTCATCGGGTGCCCTCACAGGACACGCCTGACCAAATGAAGGCACAACAGAAAAAATAAAAAATAGGCTGCATGAACATGCCCAAGCCACCCGAGCAGTCACAACTTAGCAAGTTTGATATGGTCACCCTAAAACAAAACAACCCATCCCAACACATGTTTCATCGGGTGCCCGCACATGCCGTAACATGACGCGTGTGACCGAATGAAGGCATAAGGGACCAAACGGAAAACAGACTGCATGAATGTACACAAGGTGCCTGGGTGGCCACAACATAGAAAATTTGATATGGCCACCCTAAAATGAAATGACCCAACTGAAACACGTTTCATCGGGCGCCCTCTCATGGTGTGACACAGCTCGCCCGACCCAACTAATTAACAAGGGATAAAATGGCAAACGGGATGCACAAATGAGCACAAGGCACCTGAGTGGTTAGAACTTATAAAATTTGATACGGTCACCATCAAAAAACTGACTTGACCTGAATGTGTTCCATTGGGTGCCCTCACATGGCGCGACACGACGTACCTGACCAAGCGAAGGTGGAATATCCCTAAATGGGACTACTCGGCAATACATAATAAAATAACGAATTTTTTAGGGATGTATGCAATGAAAGTTAAATGCAGCTTATGGATCCCTTAGATCTGATATTATAGTAACTATATCTAAAAGGAAATCAGAAACAAATCACTATTTCATAGTTAAACAGGCATCCCATGCCATAAATAGCTCAAAATCATGCAAAAATAGGGACTGCAACCATGTGTGAAAGTTGGAATACCATGAAATAATTATTTTATTACCTCTGCAACAACAGTAGGTTGTACAGCATATCTAGATAAATTATGTGGACAAAATTTTTGATCTATAGCAGATCCATACACTATACAAGCTGTTTTATCAATCCCCCATGGGGTTTTAAGACTATAGATCTATGGAAATATTCAAATATATAAAGTGGATATAATATAATATAGAAAATAAACTGATATCCTCCAATAGATCTCCAAAGTGAAGGGTATATCCCCAACACTCAGAAAATCAGCTCTCCAAATGGTGCATTGAATCACCCTGCAGCACCTCCTTCAGAAATAACGCAGATCTGGACTTCTTCTGCACTGTAGGGGATAAAATAATTTTAGCATGCAACCAAGATATGAAAATGTATCTCAAAACCTTCAATACTATCCTCCCAATGGATGAGACCCCTTCTCCACTAAAAATAAGTACTGAGATGGCCTAGATTTGAAGATCTAACCTCCACTTGTTGCAGCTTACTGAAACATGCAAACCCTCAACGGGATATGCGTTGTCAAAGAAATATGAAGCTTGGCCTCAAGACAGATAGTGTACAATATGGTGCAAGGATTCTCCAAGAGCTACTCAATGGAAGAGAAGGAATTCCTAAACAGGAAGACCTTGTGCTAAACAACACTCTATCTCAGCTAAACAACTAGAGAAAGAAAATATGTCTAAACAAACCATATAATCATAAAATCATAATCATAAGCTAACCGATATGGCTTCCATCCTCCAAATTATAAACAATGTGAGCCTTCTCACCTTAGGTCCCACTCATTAGGGTTTCCATCTTCATTCAATGGATCTCCCTCCAAAATTACGTTGTCTGCATTAGTCTTACTCATATTTTTATAGCGATGTTTGATTTAGTCAATCTTGACTAGATCAATCTTGACCAGATCAACCTTGACTGGATCTCCATGTAAATTATTCTTCCACAATCAACGTGGCTTTATTATACCTATCTAAACATATCTATATTCCCAGTGAATTATCTTCATTAATGTTCCACATCCTCCATCTTAGCTTAGTTGACTTGGTCAAACTTGACTTTGTCTACATGCATTACGCCTTGTTCACACATGAAGGTGTTTTTATCCAAATGTGAATATGATTCTTTCCCCATTAAGAGGTTTTTTATTGCTACTAGAAATATTTATGGGTCTCCCTACCCATTTATTCATCTAACTATGTGTTTAGATCAAAATTAATATTCCAATTAGTTGCATGCTAATTTTGGAATATTACAGTCCTCCCCTCCAAAATGTTGCTTGTCCTCAAGAAACTGCAAGTATAGAACTGAAGAGTCTCCCCTCTTCCTCCTGTAGCATCCTCAAGTGATAAGTTCCCCCAAATAACAAGATTATTTCTCAACGATATGCCCTTGAGTTTTTCCTCCCATGTGTAAAAGTATGCCTTTGGTGAAAATTCCAAATGTCTCTCAACATGAAAAAGTGGGATATACATGGAAACAAAAATATGTGATCTAGAGGAATTCTTGAGGCATGGAATCAAAAATATATTGGGAATCATCATCCCAATGTGAAGCCTCCATCCCCAAGCTATCATCCATAAAAAGTGAGTCACCCTCCAACATGGAAACTCATGAAACAACTCCTCCACCTTAGGTTCTTGCAAAGAAGGTGGGCTGCATGGCTGAATATGTGGGACTAAAATGTACATCCCACGCTACTTATCTATCCACTTACGATATGCATAGGGATTTTTTTGATCTTGGGCTGAAATATCATGGCCTCCAGTAATGATCCAAGTCACCCCATCAATCAAAACATCCATGAAGTGCCCCTCCCAAGAGCTCATGTTCTCCAAATGGCTCCTCCCACATGAATACAAGAGGTGTAGTGTATCAATCATGGTTTGCCCATTGTTTCTCCTTAAACATGCAACATATGATGTATGGAGAATCATACTACCAATGGGCACCTCCAACTCTTGTGCCACTCTCCCAACAAGGCTTCCCATAAATATAAGAACATCATCAATATATGGAAGAATAAACAAATGAAAGCAAGTTTCCATATGACAACCATGAGGTGGATCATAGTTCCATTCATGGAACCAGCACAGTGCATCCCTTGCCTACCTCAAAACAAAGTGTAACAAGTGTCTTTTCAGCCACTTGTTTTCTGCCACAATCATCCTACAAGATGGAATCATGAAAGTACAACTTGGTGCCAATGGTGCACACAAAAAATCATGTGGCATCCTCCATAAACCACAAATAGAATGGCCAATGTCAATGTTGCAAATGGCCTCAAGTACATCACAATACAAAAGACAAGAAATAAATACCCTCCTTGGTACAATATGCAGCTCATAAAAAATAAATGAGTACAAATCATGAATCATAAATATGCATCCTCTATCATGTATTTCGGTCATTGAGCTAAAATGGCTCAATTGAAAGCCCTCCCTCACTTCAAATGAGTAGGGAAGTGATTGTGAAAACCTCTCCATCATCATCCAGGCTATGCATCTCTCCATATGCTAATATACATCTTGTTGGATGTCGTCCCAAGTGAAATCTTCCATCAAGGAATGATATGCATCAACATGCATGGAAAGAAGGTCCACAAGTGTTACATGTAGATATCGCTTCTTATGCTTTTAAATCCATGTCAAGAAGATCATATCATGGTAATAGATGTCTCCATCCATTACTCCATCACTCTCATGTCCTACATGCCCATCAAGTGCATCATATATGAAGTGATCCTCGGAACACTCCATCAAAAGACCAAAGCTCTCAAGTGACAGTGTTGTTGGCCTTTGTAATAAGAATCTTGTCATCTCATAGCTCCATCCCTTGACATCCCATATGTCAAATTCATCATCAAACATAATGCCACTATATGTGAGAGATCCCTCCCAAAGTGGAAGCACCTCCTCATCCTCCAAGTTTAAAGAGTATCCCCTTTGCACCATGATAGTGTCATCTCCTACTCTTGCAACATCATGCAAACTATGGGAGAAGATTAGCCCATACTCTCTTAGTAACAACCAAAGCAACAACAGCTCTAGTTTCCTCCCCACGTCATCATCATATAAATCATGGATCAATATCATAATAGTTGGTATGAAAGATATCACACCACCCCAATACATCAAAAATTCTTTTTGCCATATGATGTAAGTGTCATGCCAGAATCCATCCATCCACATACCCTTTGAATTAGAATGTTTCATGGGATGAAAAAACTATTTCAAGAGTAACCAATGCAGTTTTACATCCTGTTGTCCAGTGTCATAAATTTTCAAGTGGTTTCTCAACCTCTTGCTCATCAACATCACCCATTCAACCCATGGTGAGTGTCTAACATCATGTCTATAAGTGGCATTTCTCCAATGGAGAATACCATCCTCCAAAATCAAATTTATGTCTTTGCATTTCATGGGATATTGAAATGTGATCTCCTCAATCACCAATTTGATCCCATAAGGATCGAAAAAGGTGGTAGGAAAAAAAATTTCATCATGATCTGTAGGGTTCATCAAGGAGTATCCAACACAAAGATGAGATATGTTATCCATCCTAAGATGTCCTCCATCATCTATCTGCTCCCCCTTCGTTATATATATGGGAAGTTCATTAGAATTTTCCAACAATGGTTGGGCCCCCAACTCATCATTGCTGCTAAATGACAACATTTTGATCCCCATGATGCTGTAGCTACTAACTCAAGATAAGATATGATGTTGAAAACATAGTTTTGCAATGTATTGTTCAAGAAAATACTCATCCCATCCTCAAAGAAACTACATTCCAACCTCAAGTGTTGTGTGAAGCTCATCAATGATACATTAGGACGATTTTTTGTCCCTTCCTCGAATCAATCAAGGCTGCTCACTACAGTGAAAGTTTGCTGCTCCAAATCAACAATATAATTTGACCCCTGGTCATGCAATGGTACATTCACATCATCCTCCACATGTTGCATTGCAATAACAGGAAATGAAAACATGTGTATACCTTGGTACAATTTGGGAACATCTTTTACTGCTATAAGGGTTCCTCCTTCCAGTGTGATGGATTCCCGAACTACTGATGATGATGGCTACTCTTCTATAGCTTCATCAGCGCTGGTACAAGTCTCTTCCTCTTCATGCATGTCCAGAATGGTGCATGGGACTCTAGATATCAGGAGATCAAGATCATGTTGCAAAGGTACAAGTGGCCTTCCTCCTAAAACAAGTGCTACTGTAGTAAATGGTGGTGAAGGCTTCTTCCCCTCTGATCTCTTCTTGTAAAACTTCTTGATCAACCTTTGAGTAAAATTTGCATATGTAGTCACTTTTGCATGACTAAAATGGCTGAACCACCAATTTTTTTCTTCACCTTGTAGGTGCAGTGCTGCAATCTCAACAACCTCTTTCTCTACTACTGGATGTAGTAGAAAAAATGCATCCAAATTATTTCCCCAAGCCTTTTTTGTGCAGGAGGATGACCCATCAAAGGTAGACAATAGAAATCTATTTCCCTTCATTCTTCTATTGTTGCAAGGCCTCCTTTCTTCTTTGGGTTGAATGAATTGTGGGAGAGTTAGATTCTCCTTGATAGCTCTAGGTTGAGACTTATATTCTACAAGATATTCACTTATATTCTCATGATATAAGTATTCTTCACCTCTATGCCTCGTATGTTTCAAAGAAAAGGCCATAGTATGTTTCATTGGAGCTTTATGCAATACCAGATATTCTTTTTGTTGATAGGAAGTACATGGACCTTCCTCATCTTGAAACCCTAACTTGGCTTCACTTATTCTTTTCTTGACCTCCTTGGTGAGGTCCTTCTTAGATATGAAAAGAGATGTGAGAAAACTCATTCTTTCCATCATTCTGATCTTTTTCTTGAAACTCACTCGCTAAGCAAAATATCATGCTCTGATACCACTGTAATATCCCTAAATGGGACTGGTCAACAATACAAGCTAAAATAACGCTTTTTTCAAGAATGTATGTAATGAAATTTAAATGAAGCTCATGGATCCCTTAGATTTGATATTTTAGTAACTATATCTAAAATGAAATCATAAAAAAATCACTATTGCATAGTTAAACAGGCCTCCCATGCCATAAATAGCTCAAAATCATGCAAAAATAAGGACTGCAACCATGTCTGAAATCTAGAATACCATGACATTGTTATTTTATTTCCTATACAATAAAATTAGGTTGTACAATAGATATAAATCAGGTATGTGGACAAAAATTCAGATCTATAGCAGATCCATACACTATATAAGATCTTTTATCGATCCCCCTTGGGGTTTTGAGCAATACACCATGTACAAAATGTAGATCTGAGTTTTAAGAATACAGATCTATCAAAATATTCAGGTATGGAAAGTGGATATGATATTATATAGGCAATAAACTGATCTCCACGAACATATCTCCAAAGTGAAAGGCAGATCCCCAACACACGGAAAAATAGCTCTCCAAATGGTGCACTGAATCACCCTACAGCAACTTCTTCATAAAAAATGCAGATCTAGACTTATTCTATGCTGTAGGGGACAAAATAAAATTGGCCTATAGCCAAGATATGAAAATTTAGCTCAAAACCTTCAATATTGTCCTCCCAATGTATTAGAACCCTTCTCCACTGAAAATAAGTATTGCGATGGCCTAGATCTGAAGATTTATCCTTCACTTGTTGCAGCTTACTGAAACATGCAAACCATCAATAGTATTTGCACTATCAAAGGAAGATGAAGCTTGGCCTCAATCCAGATAGTGGACAATACGGTGCAAGGATCCTCCAAGAGCTACTCAATGGAAGAGAAGGAATTCCTAAACAGGAAGACCTTGTGCTAAACAACACTTTATCTCAGCTAAACAACCAGCGAAAGAAAATATGTCTAAACAGACCATATAATCATAAAATTATAATCATAAGCTAACCCCATATGGCTGTCATCCTCCTCCTTATAAACAATGTGAGCCTTCTCACCTTGGGTCCCACTCATTAGGGTTTCCATATTCATGCAATGAATCTCCCTCCAAAATTACGCTCTCTCCATTAATCTTACTTATATTTTTACAACGTTGTTTGATTTAGTCAATCTTGACCAGATCAACCTTGACTAGATCTCCATGAAAATTATTCTTCCACACTCAATGTGGTTTTATTCTATCTATCTAAGCAAATCTATACTCCCACTGAGTTATCTTCATTAATGTTCCACATCCTCCATCTTAACTTAGTTGACTTGGTCAAACTTGACTTTGTCTACATGCATTAGGCCTTGTTCACACATGAAGGTGTTTTTATCCAATTGTAAATATGATCCTTTCCCCATTACGAGGGTTTTTATCACTGCTAGAAATATTTATGGGTCTACGTACCCATTTATTCATCTAACTATGTGTTTAGAGAAAAATTAATATTCCAATTAGTTGCATGTTAATTTTGGAATATTACAGAAGGCACAAGGGAGAAAATAGAAAATGGGTCACACGAACATGAAAAAGGCACACAACTAGTCATAACTTAGCAAATTTGATACAACCACCCTCAAATTAAATGACCCAACCCAAACGCGTTTCTTTGGGTGCCCTCAAAAGAAACAACCATACCAGAACGTGTTTCATCGGGCACCCTCACGCGGTGCGACACGGCGCACCTGGCCGAACAAAGGCACAAGGGAGAAAACGGAAAATGGCCACACAAATGTGTAGAAGGCACCCAAATAGTCAAAAATTAAAAAAAATTATGTGATTGGCCTCAAACGAAATGACCCAACCCAAATGCATTCCATCAGGCGCCCTCACATGGCACTACACTGCATGCTCGACCAAATGAAAGCATAAGGGAGAAAACGACAAACTGGCTATACGAACATGCACAAGGTACCTAGGTGGTCACAACGTAGAAAATTTTATATGGCTTCCCTAAAAAAAAACAACCCAACCCGAACACATTTCATTGGTCGCCGTCAGACGACATGACACGACCCACCCGACTGAATGAAGGCACAAGGGAGAAAATGGCAAACGGGCTTCATGAACGTGCAAAAGGAAACTGGGCAGTCGGAACTTAAAAAATTTAATACGGCCACCCTCAAACAAAATGATCGCAACCAAAACATGTTTCATCTGGTGCCCTAACATGGTAATACATGGCGTGCCTGACTGAATGAAGGCACAAGGGATCAAATGACAAACGGGCCACACGAATGTGCACAAGGCACCCAAGCAGTCACAATTTAGCAAATTTGATACGACCAACCTCATATGAAACAAGCTGACCTAAATTCATTTCATCGGGTGCCCTCACATGGCACGACACAACACGCCTGACCAAACAAAGGCATAAGGGAGAAAATGACAAACATACCACACAAACAAGCACAAGGAAACTGGGCAGTCATAACTTAGCAAATTTGATACAGTCACCCTCAAACAAAATGACTTGACCTGAATGCATTTTATCGGGCACCCTCACACAAGGTGACAGGACGGACCCGACCGAACAAAGGCACAAGGGAGCGAATAGAAAATGTGTTGCAGGAACGTGCACAAGGCATCCAAGCAGTCACAACTTAGAAAATTTGATACGACCCCCCTCAAACAAAACAAATCAGTCCAAACATGTTTCATCAGGTGCCCTCAAATGAAACGACATGACTTGAACGCGTTTCATTAGGCGCCGTCACACAGCGCGACACGAGTCGCCCGATCGAATGAAGCCACAAGGGAGAGAATAAAAAACAGGCTGTAAAAATGTGCACAAGGCACTAAGGAAGTCATAACTTAGCAAGTTTTATATAGGTACCCTCAAATGAAAGGACCTGACCCAACACGTTTCATAAGGCGCCCTCGCACGATGCAACATGACACGCCCAACCAAACAAAGGCAGAAGGGATAAAATGGAAAATGGGTTGTACGAACGTGGACAGCTCACTTGGGCAGTCACAACTTAGAAAATTTGATATAGCCACCCAAAACCGAAACAACCCAACCTGAACGTGTTCCATCCGATGCCCCTGCATAGCACGACATGATGCACCTGACTGAATGAAGGCACATGGATAAAACAACAAATGGTTAGCTTGATCATGTACAAGGCACCCAAGGTTTTATAGCCTATCAAATTTCATACGGTTGTCCTCAAACAAAACGACCCGAACTGAATATGTTTCATCAGGCGCATTCACACAACACGATAGGTCGCGCCTGACCGAATGAAGCCATAAGGGGAAAATAGAAAATCCGCTGCATGAACGAGCCCAAGCCACCCCGGTGGTAAAAAATTAACAAATTTGATATGGCTACCCTAAAAAAAAAATTACCTGACCCGAACACATTTTCTCGGGTGCCCTAACATGACATGACACGGTGCGCTTCACCAAATGAACGCACAAGGGAGAAGATAGGAAATAGGTTGCACGAACGTACCCAAGGCACTCAGGCAGTCACAACTTAGCAAATTTGATACAACCACCATCAAACGAAATGACTTGTCCTGAACGCGTTTCATCAGGTGCCCTCACACGACACGACACAGTGCATGCGACCGAACAAAGCCACAAGGGACCAAATGGCAAACAGGATGCATGAACCTGCATAAGCCACCCGGGTGGTCACAACTTAGAAAATTTGATACGGTGGCCCTCAAACGAAATGAACTAACCCAAACGCATTTCATCGGGCATACTCACGCAGGGCGACAGGGCTAAGCTGACCCAATGAAGGAACAAGGGAGAAAATGGCAAACAGGCCGCACGAATGAGCACAAGGCACTTGAGCAATCATAACTTATCAAATTTGATATGTCTGCCATCAAACGAAACAACCTGACTTGAACATGTTTCATTGGGTGCCCTCACAGGGCATGACATGGCACACCTGACAAAGCGAAGGAATAAGGGAGAAATCAACAAGTAGGCCACACGAACATGAAAAAGGCACTCGAGGGGTAAAAAATTAGAAAATTTGATAATACCACCCTCAAACACAATAACCCATCCTGAACGCATTTCATTGGGTGCCCTCAAACGAAAGAACTCAACCCGAACATGTTTCATTGGGCACCCTCACATGGCGCGACACGACACAGTCAACCGAACGAAGGCACAAGGGAGAAAATGGAAAATGGGTTGCACAAATATTTAGAAGGCACCCAAGAGGTCAAAACTTAAAAAAATTGATACAACCACCCTTAAACGAAACGATCTGAGCCGAGCACGTTTCATCAGGCGCCCTCACACGACGCTACACGTCATGCCCAACTGAACGAAACCACAATGGAGAAAAAAGAAAACTGGCCACATGAACATGCACAAGGCACCCCGATGGAAACAACGTAGCAAATTTTATATGTTCGCCCTAAAAAAAAACAACCCAACCTGAACACATTTCATCGAGCACCCTCACACGGTGCAAAACAGCCTGCCTGACCAAATGAGGGAATAAGGGAGAAAATGGCAAATGGGACACATGAACCTGCACAAGGAAACTCGGTGGTGATAACTTAGAAAATTTAATACGATCACCCTTAAACGAAACGATCTTGACCCGAACGCATTTCATCTGGTACCCTAACATGACGCGACATGGCCCGCTCGACCCAATGAAGGGACAAGGGATAAAATGGAAAATGGGCCGCACGAACATGAAAAAGGCACCTAGGCGGTCAAAATTTAGCAAATTTGATATGACCACCCTCAAATGAAAAAACCTGACCCGAACATGTTTCATCAGGTGCCCTTAAACGAAACGACCCAACCTGAATGCATTTCATCGGGAGCCCTCCCACGGCGCGACATGGCGTGCCTGACCGAATGAAGGCACAAGGGAGAAAATGGAAAACAGGCCACACAAATGTGCACAATGCACTCAAGTGGTCACAACTTAGCAAATTTTATACGGGCACCCTCACACGGAGTGACACGACCCACCTAGCCGAACAAAGGCACAAAGGGGAAAACGACAAATAGGCTGCATGAACGAGCACAAGGCACTCGGCTAGTCACAACTTAGAAAATTTGGTATGGCTTCCCTTGAATGAAATGACCCCACCCAAACGTGTTTCATTAGGCACCCTCACATAACATGACATGATGTACTTGACAGACCGAAGGCACAAGGTATAAAACAGCTAATGGGTTGCAGGAACGTGCATAAGCCACCCGAGCAATTACAACATAGAAAATTTGATACGACCGCATTTAAATGAAACTACCTGAATCAAATGCATTTCATCGGGTTCCCTCGCACAGAACTACATGACGTTCCCGACCAAACGAAAGCACAAGGGAGCAAACAACAAACTCGCCGCACGAACATGACCAAGGCACCTGGGCAGTCACAACTTAGAAAATTTTATACGGCCGCCCTCATACAAAACAACTTGAGCTGAATGCATTTCATCAGGCACCCTCACATGGCACAACATGGTCCACCCAATTGGATTAAGGCACAAGAGAGAAAACGGAAAATGGGCCGCATGAACGTGCACAAGGCAATCAGGTGGTCACAACTTTATACGGCCACCCTTAAACAAAATGACCTGACCTAATCGCATTTTATTTGGCACCTTCCAACAGTGCACCTGACCGAACAAAGGAACAAGGGATAAAATGACAAATGGGCCACACGAAAGTGCACAAGGAAACCGGGTAGTCATAACTTAGCAAATTTGATACAACTTCCTTCAAACAAAATGACCTGACCCGAACGCATTTCATCAGGTGCCCTCAAATAAAATGACCTGACCCGAACGTGTTTTGGATTAGGCACCCTAACAAGGCACCCGGTTAGTCACAACCTAGAAAAATTGATACAGCCACCCTCAAATGAAACACCGCGATCCGAATGCATTTCATTAGACACCCTCAAATGAAACGACATGACCTAAACTTGTTTCATTTGGCACCCTCACCTAACTGAACGAAAGCACAAGGGAGAAAACAGAAAATGGGTTACACAAAAATGCACAAGGCACCTCAACCATCACAACTTAGAAAATTTGATACAAGTGCCCTCAAACGAAACGACACAACCTGAACACATTTCATCGGGCACCCTTGTAGGGTGTGACCCAACGCACATAACCGAACGAAGGCACAAGGGAGAAAATGAGAAATGGTTCACATGAATGTGCATAAGGCACCCATGTAGTCACAACTTAAAAAATTTGATACGGCCACCCTCGAGCCAGATGACATGACCTGAACATGTTTCATCTGGCGCCCTTGCATGGCGTGACATGGCGCGCCCAATCAAATAAAGATACTAGAGAAAAAATGGAAAATGGTCCACTCGAATGTGTACAAGGCACTCGAGCGGTCACAACCTAGAAAATTTGATATGGCCACCCTCAAAAGAAACGGCTCGACCTGAACACATTTCATTGATCACCCTCACACAGCATGACACGGCCCGCACAAATGCATACAAGAAACTCAGGCGGTCACAACTTAGAAAATTTGATACAACTGCCCTCAAATGAAATGATCTGACCTGAATGCATTTCATTGGGCTCTCTCAGATGGCACGCCCAATCGAACGAAGGCACAAGGGAGAAAAAAAAAACGGACCACACGAACATGCGCAAGTAAGATGGGCCACCACAACATAGAAAATTTTATATGACCTCCCTAAAATGAAAAGACGCGAACCAGACACGTTCCATCAGGCGCCCTCACATGACGTGACACAACGCACTCGACTGAATGAAGGCACAAGGGAGAAAATGGAAAATGGGCCGAATGAACATGAAAAAAACACCGAGGAGGTCACAACTTAGAAAATTTTATATGCCCACCCTCAAACAAAATGACACAACCTGAACTCGTTTCATCGGGCGCCCTCACACGGTGCAACACCACGTGCCCAACCTAATGAAAGAAAAACGGAGCAAACAAAAAATGGGGTGCACAAATGTGCACAAGGCACTCGGGCAGTCACAACTTAACAATTTTGATATGGCCACCCTAGAATGAAAAAACCTGACCAGAATGTGTTTCATCGGCCACCATCACACGGCGCGACACGACGCGCCTGAATGAATGAGTGCACAAGGGAGAAAATAGAAAACGGGCCACACGAAAGAGCACAAGGATCCTGGGTAGTCACAAGTTAGAAAATTTGATATGACTGCCATCAAAAGAAATGAACCAACCCAAATGCATTTCATTGGGCATCCTCACATGGTGAGACACGGCCCGCCCGACCAAATGAAGGCACAAGGGATCAAATGGAAAATGGGATGCACGAATGAGCACAAGGTATCCGGGAGGTCATAACTTAGCAAATTTGACATGACCGTCTTCAAACGAAATGACCCAACTCAAACGCGTTTCATCGGGCACCCTCACGAGGTGTGAGAGAACACACCTGACCAAACAAGGGCATAAGGGAGAAAATAACAATTAGATATCATAGATGAGCTCAAGGCACCCGGGCAGTCACAAATTAGAAAATTTGATACATCCACCCTCAAACAAAATGACCCAACTCAAATGCGTTTCATTGGGTGCCCTCAACGGCACGACACGATGTGACTGAATGAAGGCACAAGGAAGAAAACATAAAATGGGCCGCTCGACATAGCTCACCTGACACATGAAGGCATGAGGGAGAAAATGGAAAATGGACTGCACGAATGAGCATAAGGCACCTGGGTGGTCACAACTTAGAAAATTTTATACGGCCGCCCTCAAATGAAATGACCTGACTCGAACGCATTTCATTGGGCCCCCTAACATGGCACAAAATGGCACACCAGATTGAGCAAAGGCACAAGGGAGGAAATAGAAAATGGGCTACATAAATGTGCACAAGGCACCTGGGTGGTCACACGTTAAAACATTTGATAAGACCACCCTCAGACAAAACGACCCGACCCGAACGCGTTTCATCGGGCGCCCTCACACAGCCCAACACGGTGCACCTAACCGAATGAAGGCACAAGGGAGAAAATGGAAAATGGGTTGCACAAATGTGTAGAAGGCACCCAAGCAGTCATAGCTCAGAAAATTTGATACAGCTGCCCTCAAATGAAATGACCCAACCCAAACGCGTTTCATTAGACGCCATCAGAGGGCATGACATGGCTTGCCCGACCGAGCAAAAGCACAGGGGAGAAAATGACAAATGAGTCACACGAACATGCACAAGGCACCTGAGTAGTCACAAATTAGCAAATTCGATACAGTCGAACTCAAACAAAATGACCTGCCAGAATGAATTTCATCAGGCTCCCTCACACCGCACGACCCGACACACTCGGCTGAATGAAGGCATAGTTGAGCAAACAAAAAATTTACCACATGAACGTGCACAAGGCACCGAAGCTGTCAACCCTTAGAAAATTTTATAAGGCCACCCTCAAACGAGACAACTAGAGCTGAATGTGTTTCATCAGGTGCCCTCACATAATGCAACAAGGTGCGCCCGATAGAGCAAAGGCACAAGAAAGAAAACAGAAAAAAAGCCACACAAATGTGCACAAGGCGCCAAGGTAGTCACAAATTAGCAAATTTGATACATGCGACCTAAAACGAAATGACCCAACCCGTATGCATTTCATCGGGCACCCTCACACGGTGCTATGTGGTGTGCCCGACCAAACGAAGGCACAAGGGAGCAAACAGAAAATGGGTTGTGCGAACGTGCAGAAGGCACCTGGGGGATCACAACTAAGAAAATTTGATATGACCACCCTCAAATGAAACAACCTGACCCGAATGCGTTTCATCCGGTGCCCTCAAATGGTGCAGCACAATGTTACAGAGAAATTTTTCGCTGTCCCTGTACTCCATGTTCCTTGATCCTGGAGGACCCATACAGTGACCCTTGTGTACTTTCCAAGCATGGAATACATACCACTGAACCACATTTTGTTTGCCAATTGATCTCCCTTTACAACTTTTCTGGAAGATCTTTATAAAAGCATGGCTTTCAAGGTCAGCGCTTTCTCTCAGTGTTTGACCCGCGCTGATAGCATAGATTTACACTAAGGCCCACACCGATCAACACTATCTCTTAATGTTGGACTCACGCTGAGCCTCTTTTGGAAAGCTTTTAAAATAGAAACGAAGCTTCCATGACTAGAAGCTTCGCGAGGTGCCGAGCTGGAAGTTTTTTTTTGAGGATATGGCCAAGGAATTCCCCTTTGGGCTTCTTTTTGCCAAGAAATAGGAACTATTTCAAAGGATAAACTCTTTTCCCATCATTTGGGGGCCCATTACCTACTCCTCCATTATTATATAAGGAGACATCCTTCAGCTCTACAGCCTTAGTGATGATAGAAAGGAGAAGCAATTATAGCTTTGGGAGAATAGTGGAGAGTGTGATTATTTTTGTGTGTTGGGAACATAGTGAGATCTTAGACCATTGTGTGTGAGGGTGTTGCAAACGTGCTTGGATATAGACCTACTGAAGGAGAGCCTCAACATTAAGGCTTCGTTGTAAACTCCCCTTGTCATTATCATAATAAAATGCATCTAATGTTTGTCTTCCACTCTTGTTTACATCTATAATGAGATTTCTATCATTCCTTGATCAATTAGATAGGTTGTAATTGTCTTATGTTTGTCATGATTTTATGCTTGTTGTGGTGTCTTGACTGTCTATACAGGTAATCAAACGTTGGCAGCAGTGTGTATCAATCTTGAGAAGAATGACAGATCAAGAAGCTTTGACGAAAGATGACAACATAGCATCAGAACAGGGTACGCCATCTTCTTTTCTCTAAATCTCATTTACAATCTAGGAAGGTAGACATTAGTATTTTCTCGTAGTTTCTAGACCCACCGTAGGGCTAGAGGGATCGTCTTTGTCTGCAAAGAGGATTTACCTGGACAATATATTGGTGAATCTGCTGGGGATTTTCCTTTGATTTTGTCACTCTTTGAGGTTTTCGTCATTTGACAAGTTTATGCGAACGACCATTTTCCTGTGTGTTCCTATGTTTCATCAATTACGATCTTTTATTTTTTTCTTGAAGTGGTGAGTCTGGTGTTGGTTAGGAGAAATTTTTTCTTTTTCTTTTTTAGGCATTGGTGCCTTTATTTTTCTGACAGTCGCACCGATTGGTGCTAGTTTTCAGTTAGCAAGGCATGCTAGTTGGCGCTAGTTTTAGCCACAAAAGTCATGCCAATTTCAGGGTGCGTGAAAAATTAAGGTTTTTCCCTAAGTCCTTCACCAGTGTGTCTTGCCCTTCTGGTACTTTTCTCTATATGATTTACATTTTCTCCCCTTCACTCAAGTGGGTTTGATTGTCTTGTTGGTTTTTTTTTTTGGTTGTTTTTCCTGTTTGAACATGCATCCTTACATCATAGTTTTTTATAGGACTTTGCGTCAATTTCCTGGTTGCATGCTTTGTTGGACATCACCCTGTTGATTGAGTCAATCTCCTTTAGTGGTGAGCCATCTCTAGTTGATATCCTTTTACTTTTTGGTTGATTGAGTGTTCAAGTTTCAAGTGTTTTTTCGAGTTCATTTTGTACGCTTGTTCACTTGTGAGCATATATTACATTTCTTGTTGTTCAGCTGAAAATTCTTCTGTCTATTATTGCTTGATGTAAAAGGGAATGAATGCCTTATTTTGAGCTCATGCTTTGGAAGTCTTCTTTGTGCTTGAACTCATACATCTTGTATCCTTTTGAGGAATTTCGTTACAAAGTGTTCGAAACAATTATTGCATTATTAGTATTTGTTTGCATCCCTTTTGCATTCATCCTTCCATTAAGGAAATTTGCGTTCATTTATTTTTTGTCTAAGAGTTTTCTTTTCGTTAAAATGCATTAGATCACATTGCATTGAAAATTATTTTTTGAGATCCATCATTGAACTTAGATTACATTGTTTAATAATTGAAAGCTAAAAATTGCATTGAGTGCATTTTATTTCATTAAAAGCATGCATTAAGTAGATTCTCTTTCATTAAAAGCATGCATTAAGTAGATTCTTATTCTTTCAAAAGAAAAAGGAAATTGTGCATAGATTACAATTGCATAGTTTTCAAAAAAGAGGATTTTGCATAGATTACATTGCATAATTCACATTGTTGAATGTTTTGGATTACTTTTGAATAGTGAAAGTCATCTTTTTTGGAAAAGTTTCATTTGCAGTATTTTGCATCATTGTTTGAGACTCTTCTCTTAACTAGATAGAATTCATCAAATTGAAAGATTTCTTTTCTGATATAGCTTCATATAGGAGATTCTCTGATGACAACAGTAGGGCCTCAGAATTGAAACATTAATTCAATATCAACCATAAAATTTATTCAATCAACGTAAGGAATCATTGAAACTTAGCGCAAATATATTATAGGTCTAGGCTAGTGACGTGTTCCAGTGTCATTAAACCTAGTAGTTGTCATTCGCCATTTGGATTTAGACAGCACTAGTACAGAATTTTTCTCCCCGTACCCTCGTGCATATAAAGGGAGACCCTCATAGGCTTCAATCCATTATCTGTAGGAAGCCAAGTCTGCCACCCTTTAACCGTGATACACCGAACACAACATTCGGGGAGATTACCTGCACATACATCAAGTCTTGGTAATTTTTATTTAATTTTATCACCAAGGTGTATATAGTAGTTCACGAAATCTTGGTACACTCTCTTGCTTAGATTACCTGAGTAGTCATTTTTGTCTTTTCGTGACTCTCTAAAAAGTGAAAAGATCATCGAGCTCTTGTCCTTTTGTGCTCGTTTCAAACTAAAATTGATAAAGCCACCATTTTCCCATTTCTCGACTCTTAAAATATGAAATGACAGAGTTTTGTTTCAGTTTCTTAAAAAATTACTTGCCCACGAAATATTCCTAGATAAAGTTATCTTCCTTAGTATTTTTTTTTAGGGTTGCTTCCAATGGCAATGTTTCCGATTTTACTAACCAAACAATCCCCTCCCAAGGGAATCTTTGTCCTTTTCCTGATTTTGGGAATGTTGGTGCTCCTTATATGGCAACATTATCCATGCCTAGATTAACTGTTGGGTTTCCTATTTGGTTATTCTCGACCTCTGTGGTCTCGAGTATTCCGCCCACTATACAACCATCCCCTCCACTTGAACAACATCATGTTGATTCTAAGGTGGACCTTTCCCCTTCTTTGCCTATTTCTTCATCCTCCTCTTATACTTCACTTGGTGAAAGCCTTGATTCTAGTAACCAAGTGGCTAATAAGAAGAAGAAGAATACAAAGAAGAAGAAGTTAGATAAGGGAGATGCCAAGTCTATGGCTTTTGTGCCTAAGAAACCTCCCATTGATAAACCATCCAACCTTTCATGGAAATTCAAATTCCCTTGCATGTTTTGCAAAGGTGATGAATTTCTTCGAGACTCCCATAGCATTCCCAAGGTGCTTGATGTAAGGTCTGATGGTCGTCTGTTGTTTCCTTTGGCTTATGGAAGTCATCTTGGTGCCACATCTTCAACTAGCCATGATAAGACTCATAAGAAACAAGGTAAGATTACCAATCTCTATACATTTTGTGAAGGGCATCATCCCATTCACATTTTTCCATCCATGGATGAAGCCAAGAGAGTGTTGGACAACCGTATTGTTTCTACACCCTACCTTTCAGCTAGTTAACATAAGCTTTCTTCGAGTCGTACTCTAGTTGATTCAACCATTGGTCAAGAGTCATCCTTGGTCAATCCCACTCCCTCGGAAATTCAAATTCAAGAATATGTTCCCGACCAACCATTGGTAGAGGAATCGATCGATCTGATCCCACCTATGGTTCATCAGGACTTTTCTGTTGAGAGTGGATCTCATTCCCCTCACCTTCTTCTTGTTTCTTCAGATTCCTAAGAATTGGAGAAAGATTCTCCCATCCCTGTTGTTAGTCATAAGTTATTTTTACTATCTATAGATGACTAAATATTGTTTCTGTATTTATAAAAAATAAAATTCCATTAATATTATGAGTTTTAGAAATCTCACTGCCTTCATTATCCTTGTAGAAAAATTTTCACTATCCTACCACCTTTCCATTCCATGGTCACCTTGTCACTCCTAAAGGACTCCTTATGGCCTTGTGCCACTCATCTCCATCCCTTATTCTCACGTATAACCTCATTACTCTATTTTTCCCTTTCCCATAACTCTAATTCACATCTAGGGTTTACCTATAAGCCTAAATCATGCCCATGATTCCCAAATTCCTCAAGCATTGATGATCTCAAAACTATCTTTGTAGGCTCTTTAGATAAATCAAATACATTGGATTTTGGATCTTCATTACATCACTTTGTTAATAATTTTTTTTAACATTTTAGGATTCCAACCCAATTTTCAGTCAAAAAGAGGTCAAAGAACCCCCTCTAGGCCAATTAGGGTTTCATAGGTTGCAAGGTCATTATGAGAGTTTCAAAAAATGTTTTCCTTGTTAGAATCTGGTTCAAAGACATTGAAATTTTGAGACATGTTTTTTCAAGAAAATATCTAAAAAAATTATGAGAAGACTACCTTATCAAATTCAAGGTCTGCCAGAGGTAAGTGTGAACTTTGACATTTTTGCAGGAACGTTAAAATCTATATCATGCAGAAAGTTGGTGAGGTAGGAGAGTTGATCCTAAATAAAGAACATCTTGCAGCAAAGAATACAGGAAGCACTTGGCCTTAATAAGAACTAGGGTTTTGGGCTTAATGCTCTAACAGAGTGCCAAACAGTGATCAAATTACAAAAAATAATGAAGAAGCACTAAACCCTAATTTCCTCTTCCACTAGGCTAGGGTTTGCTATGGAAAAGAGGCATGGGAGTAGAATATCCATGTGGTAGGTCATATCAGCAATCATGAAGCCATACCAAGTCATAAACATCATGCCTCCATAATTTTCTAGGAATTATTTACAAGAGTCAAGCCATTTATCTCTCATAGGGCCTGTTTTTCTTCAAACTATGTTTGTGACCAAAAAGGGATGAATTTGAAAAATGTGAGAGATTTCTTTTTCTGTCATGGGTCGACGAAGAAAAAACTCCTTCATATTTTACACAGGTGTCATTTTTTTAGAGCAATGTAAAAAATACAGGTGTCACGGGAGAATTTCTTCACTTCTGGAGTGGCCTTGGGAAAATCAAATTTTCTCATAGCTTGATTGTCAAAATTACTTTCTTGATGCATCATATGAAACATATGCTAGAATATATTTCCAATTATCTATCATGAGTTCAATTTGGAGTTGAGGAAGGCCTTCAAATGTTACCTACACCAGCACTCTACATTTCTACACCATCATTTAGCACTTTTTGACCAGTCATGGGAGAATAATTTTTTGACAGGTAAAATCAACTCCAATTAGACAAAAAAAAGTATATTTGGAAATTATATAGGATACACCTTCCAATGAGCTATCATGGGCCCAATTTGGACCCCGGGAAGGCCTCCAAACTCCCTCTACAAAAAGGCCCTATGCCCTTGGCCAGGAGGGCTGCCTAAGCAAATTGGCCACTCATACCACTTCAAAATCTCTCTGAAGCCTCCTCCAAGGTTCTCCAAGCACTGGTAGGGGTGTGTACATGTCCTCAACCCATTCTAAAGCATTTTTTATCAGTTAATTGAAAGGAATTAAAACCATAAGAGGCAACCCTAAATCTTAAACTTGACATCACTACTTACCATTATTTTCATCTACTTGTAAAGAAAAACAGTAATATACATAGAAATATTACACTGTTGAGGGTGGTATTACATTTGAGCCTATTCATGCCTCCATTAACTTCATTCATACACTCTTTCCATTCACTTGCAAAGGTTTCCATTACACACCCTCTTTCATCTCAAATTGTCATCAGTACAAGGTGTTTCGAAACAAATTTTAAACAATCAGAAACTGAGGTTTTCATTAGGTTTTTCTTCTCACTCAGCCTAATATATATACCCTCATTCATTCATCTCATCTACTTACAGAGCTTCCTTTTTTATCACCATTCCATTACCCTCTTCCAATATCAGTTTCATAGTTGTATTAGGGTTTCTCATAGGCAGGGTGGTTAAAATGTCAAGAAAATCCTCTCATGACACTAGTGCATCATGGAAATTTTAAACAAACAATGATGAGGTAGATGACCATGAGGTATTAGTTAGTAAGGAAATGGGAAATGATGATAGTGATAAAGATGACAGTGATGAAAATATTAGTGAGGTTAATGAAGCAAAAAATAACAGAGATGAGGGCAGTGAAGATAGCAGTAAGGAAAAAAAAAGTAAATATAAGTAAAATTAGGCTAATGTCAGTGATAAAGAAGAAAGAAATGAAGAAGTCAGTGATGATGATGGCCTTGGGTAAAAAAGTAGTAAAGAACATAGCAGTAAGGCACACATCAATGAGGCAGTAAGCAAAGTGTCAATGATGACAACGAGTAAGAGTTCATTGATGAATAAGAGGCAAAAATACAAATAAAACCTTGAAAACCTAGCTTATATATACCTACAAATCTCCCAAACATAATCAGCTGAACAAAATCCAATTTTGAGAACTTTTTGTCAACTTTGAAATTTTGACTGATTTGAAGGGCCAAATGAGCAGCACCACTGGCGTTGTGCTTTTTATTGGGGAATCAATTTCAGGAAAAATTTACATTTTTTGGGTTCCTTATTCTAATTACATCACACTCACCAAGTTTCAGCTCATTTGGAGCAAAACTGGTCCTCCAAAAGGGTTAAAAACATGAAAATTTTCACCTTTCTGCCTCATTTTCAAAGCTGGCACTATGCCCTTAGCAGTCTTGGGAGATTTGGTTTTTGGACAGGTAAATGAAGTTCAATTAGAAAACCAAAAGAATTTTTGGAAAGTACACTTGAAAATATTTATAATGAGCTATATGGAGCTCAATTGGACAATGGGAAGGCCTTCAACACTTAGCTGAAATATGACCTATTTTCCAATGCCAACACTGCGACCTTGGACCTCTATGCTGCGTCCTACCCTAAGTAGTATTGGTAGAATTAGTTTTTTAGTAAGTAAATGGAGTCCATTCTGAAAACTAAAGGTATTTTTTGAAACTAGACTATACAAGATTTTAAATGAGCTATCATGGAGATCATTTGGACACTAGGAAGGCCTCCAAATCTCAGCTACAAAACAGGTAATTTTTTCCAATATTGGCGCTACACTTTTTCTCAGGGAATCCTCAGGAGAAATGGTTTACATTTTTTGGATTTTTAGAAATAGGTTAATGGATTCCAATTATAAAAATAAGGGCCATTTTGGAAGGTAGACTCAACAGGCTTTCCAATAAGTCATCACGGAGCCCATTCCAACATCGGGAAGGCCATAAAAATTCAGCTACAAGGTGACCCATTTTTCTAGTGCAGGTGTTGCGCCCTTGGACCTCTATGCTGTGATTTTGCAAAAAGGTCAACAAAGCACACTGAAAGATATTTTTGGGAATTTTGAGGCAAATCAATGCAGATTTGGTTGAGGAGTTATGTTTGAGTTATCTTTCATTTATTGTAATAGATATTATGTGCCTTGGGCCTTGCATGGCCTCTTTGGACATAAATGAAATTTATGAGTAATTAATGGTTCCAAAACCCTAATTAGGGTTTTTTCCTCCTTTTCTAGATAAATAGAGCATGGAGGTCTCATTGTATTTTGTTGCTTGGTTGATGAGCATAATATGATATAGACTCGAGTTTATTTGTGAAATTGGCTTTGGTGTCTTGTGATGGCTTTGGATTGAGCAGCTGTGGATTGAGCTCTTTCTTAGGATTCATAAAGCTTTGATGAATGGTGATGTATTCCATCTTTGTAAATATTTTTTTCAGTTCTCATTATCTTTCTTTGATCATGGGATAGAAATCTTAGGGTAGGCTATGTCTTTTTGGCACCCTGCTTTGTCTGCATCCTTTGATTTTTATGTTTTCTCCCTTGAAGTTTAACTAAGAAATTCTTAAGTTCTCTTTATTTTTACTGAGATTTTATGTGAAAAATCTAATTTTCTGCAAGTAAGTTTCAGAGAATCCTTAATCTCTCTCTAAGTTTACTCATCTGTTTCTCTAAGGTCTACTTAATATTGTTTGGTTGAAGAATCCTTCATTTCTCTTCAATTTTTTACTATGCTAATCATGCTGAAAGATTTTCCTTGTTATTAATTTGTTAAAGGATCCTTTATTTCCCCTTAACTACCATATTCACTCCTCTATGTTCATTTCACTCACCCAAAACCTACTTAGATCCATTTGGCCCTGTTTACTTGCCCTATGAAACACCATTGGAGTATTTTTGCACTCTTAAAAATCTTTGCAGACTCCATAGACCAATGGATTGATCCTCTCTTACTCTACCTATTCTTCTTGACAACTTATCCAACTGAACAAACAAACAAGCAAACCCTAATCCCTATAAATAGCCTAAAATAAAACTTTAAAAGAAAACAAATTGAATCATTTACATAAGCATAGAGAGAGCCCTCTCTGAGTCTAAGAAGGCTAGGTCCTAGGACTTCAAAGACTGGTTTGGTGTTACCCTTGTCTTTTTTGTCATCGCCAATCTGCAAAAACTATGGGGATCTAACATAATAGCGATCACGATGGGACCTTCTCAGTCAGTGACAATCTAAGTATTCCTTAGGACCTCAAAAAACCCACAAACATCCTCAGATTGGTATTTAGTTTTTCATGGTGGACAACAATTAAATCCTTAAAAATAGTAAACATCATCCACCTAGCAAGTCCACAACTCTCAACATACCTAAATACTTCGCTGGAGGAAGAACCTGAAAAATGACTAGTCATCCTAGAAAGAGAGACTGCTCAGGCCTAGATTGGGTTAAAGTAATTATTGTTTTTATCTATAATTATGTTATATCCTACTTTAATCCTAATCAAGAATACACATGAGGTTTACATTGATCATTGGAAAGATCTGAGGCCTAAAAAAGTTGAGCTTCAAATTGCATACCATGAATGTACTGATATACCTGTGCCTACTCCAGATACACCTGTAAAAGACCTAGTGAAAAATGACCCTTTCTAGCTCCTACTGAAACCTCAAACTATCATAAATATCTTTTTGCACTACCTGTACCCACAAAGGTCCTAGAAAGATACAAGCTTTTAGTTTTTCCTCCTATTCTCCAAGCCCTCCCTGTAAATCTTGCAGATAAAATACCTAGATTTGATGGAGAAAACTCAAAAGTCATCACTGAAGAGCACATTCAAAATCCTGACGATCTACTTGACCTATTTGAAGTAGGATAAGATGATGTGCGTATTACAATGTTTGCCTTATCATTACAAGGATAAGTTAAGAGTTTTTTTAAAGACCTTATAGATGCAAGCATTATTGATTTTCATGAATTCACTCAAGTCTTCCTAGATAGGTGGGTAGTCATGGGAAATGTTTTTCTCATCATAAAGGAAAACAACCATTTAAAAATACAGACCAGGGAGACATTACAACACTTTTCATCCAGGTTCAATAAAGTGTACCATGCAATACTTGCTAATGTAAATCCACCTCCGGAATGGGTCTTCTTACACTAGCCATAAGCCTTTGACCTAGAGATGGCATTCTAGATAAGAGAAAGAGATCCTTCAAACCTGGAAGAAATGAAGAATGTGGAAATTACTGTGGAACCCAACATACTAGAAAGAGAGTCAAATTTAAAAGCAATGAAGAGAGACAAAGTAGATGAAGAGAAACTTATTTCTTTAGAGATAAAGCTAGAGATATCAACAAACACAGTTAACAATGCAATGCATATGATCAGTAGGAGGAAAGAGGAAGAGTACAAGGTTGAGGTTGGAGCTTATTGATAAAAAAAACCAGTACTTTTTTCTTGGGAAGAATAAACTCAGTCATTACAAGGCAAGAAAAAAAATAAAAATATGCATTTTGAGCAAGATTACAAAGAAGAAGATGCAGAAAGTTGTCAAGTAAGTACTATATACCTTCCTACATCTTGTGCTTCACTATTAAGAGAGCATTACAAGAAAAATTCAAAAATAAACAAGATGGAATCCACTAAAGAATAAGTAAGGGAAGAAATGGATAATACAAACCCTTTTTCAAATTCAAAAGTTCTACCCTTAAAATATCTTGGTGTGGATAATAGGATTACAGAACGAGGAATGGAGGATGAGCCAACACCTTTTGAATCTCTACCCTTGCGCTTCGATTCATTTCAAACTGCTAAAGAAGAAAATATTTTCCATAAACACTCTCTTTTTAATCCAAACTACCTTAGATTAGAAGATAAAATTATAGTTCAACATATGGTGGAAAAATCTACTAATCTAGTATGCATAGTGGATGACATTCCTCCTATGAATAAGCTGCCCAAGTATGATCAATATGATGGTGATTATGTTCTCCTAACTCAAGATAACGCTATATAAAAATCAGTGATTAATTTATGGGAAAAAGACCATCATTTTCAACAGCTCAAATATAGTGATCAACAAATACCACTTAGCTATGACAGTGGAGAAGAAAGTGAAAAAATTTTGGGAGAAGGGGAAGGATTTTTACCTCTTTGTGGTGCTTCATTTCAGTTCATCAAAGACAACCTTAATATAATCAGAAGTCAAAAATATTTGGGTATTGATTTTAACAACAAAGAAAACATTTAGCCCTATGACCAACCTTCACGAGAGGAAGAAAAAAATGTGGTTCTATCGAAGGAATAAGGAAAATGCCTCCTCCTATAACTGAAGAAAAAATCAATTAGGCTCTAGGCATAAAACCAACTTCTAATCTTTCATATAAAGAGATTTTTTATTTTTGCTATCCTGCTGATTTATATGTTGCAGCCTTGCTTCGTAAAGAAACATAGGAGAAAATTAACATTAAGGTTGTACTATCTTCTCAAAAGGACCTACTACCAGGAAATGCCCCTAATGATGTCTTTCACACATCATTCAACTCACTCAATCAGAATACATCAGGTATGTTGGAGGATAATATTGCAATATATGATGAGGTTTCCAACATAGATGATCACGAGGAAGAGGTGGAGTTTCTTGTCCAAAAGAATCCCAACCATAGCCAAGTGAAGGAATGAGTAATCCTGAATGAAGTTTATTTCTCAAATCCTATAAGTCAGTTATTATTTCAAGATCCTTTTGCTGCTTTCTTGGAGACATTTGGAGAAGGATTAAAGTATGTCAGAAGAAATTTTATGAAAGGTTTAAAGAAACTTTTAGGCACTACTGTTCAAAGACAAGTGAGGTGTGAATGGCCTTTTGATTTTTTCAGCACACTCAAAGAGCTGAGCCAAGATCACTTATGGAATCATCTACTTGATTGGCTATATTGGAAAAGAGAGTTCACGAAATGAATATATATCATGTATAGGTTAGATTAAGATAGATAGGAATGCAAATAAGCTCAACACTATGAGAATATTTCTAGTTTTTTAATCTTAGAATGTTAATTTTAAAAAAAAAAAAATTAGAGAAAAGAAGAAAAAGAGGGAATATGAAAAGAAGAGGTATAGCCCCATACCAAAAAAATATTACTACTGAAAGTGTGCAAGACTAAATACAAATAATTTAGAAAGAAATTCTTATTCAATCATCTAGCCTAATCATGACTAAACATGTTTTAAATTTCTGTTGATAGGTTAGTGAAAGAAGACTTGTCAAACCATTTAAGCTTGACTTGTCAGTAGATTAGATTAGGAAAAGAAGATGGTTCTCAATGCTCAAATCTCAACCAAAGAGAAAGAGAGGAATTCCTATAAAATGATAAATCGCAACCCTCATGTTTTATAGTTTTTGATTGTAAAAAAGTAATGTCTATGTGCAGCTTGTCCGAATGCCATAGCCCATGGAAAATCAGACTATTTAATCCTGGTTTAGTCATGTTTTCAATTTTATGTTAGTAGGATAGATAATAAAGTTTTTCAAACAACTTTATCTTGACAAATGAATAGATTAGGTAGAGAATAAGAGAGTTCATTAGCTTAATATGAACTCTTGGAAGTGATAAGGGTACAAGTAGATAGTTTTTCAAGCTTTTAAAAGAAAATAATGTGAAGGGTTCGCTAGTCCAAGTGCACCCAAAGGAAGAAAAAATGTTTGACAAGGTATGATGGGTAGGTATAAATGAGGTTGAAGCAAAAATTTCCTTCAGATTTTGAGATCATAGCTTCAAGAGAACATCTGCAAATGAAGGAAGAGAGATCTGCAAAGTGCAAGTAAGGAACTAGTCTTCAAAACTCAGAGATCTTAAGTCTGAGGTCCTAGACACCTCCTCAAAAGGAGATGCCCTCCCCAAGTGGAGCCACTATTAGTCAAAAATATTTTTTACCATCTATAGATGACTAAATATTGGTTCTAGATTTGTAAAAAACAAAATTCCATGAATATTGTGAGTTTTAGAAATCTCACTGCCTTCGTTATCCTTCTAGAAAAATTTTCACTATCCTACCACCTTGTCATTCCATGGTCACCTTGTCACTCATAAAGGACCCCTTATGGGCTTGTGCCACTCATCTACATCCCTTATTCTCACCAATAACCTCATTACTCTACTTTTCACGTGCCCATAACTCTACTTCACATCTAGGATCTACCTATAAGCCTAACTCATGCCCATGATTCCCAAATTCCTCAAGAATTGATGATCTCAAAACTATCTTTGTAGGCTCTTTATATAAATAAAGTACATTCGATTTTGGATCTTCATTTACATCACTTTGTCAATACTCTTTTTTTACATTTGAGGATTCCAAGCCAATTTTTAGTCAAAAAGAGGTCAAAGAACCCCCCTCTAGGTCAATTAGGGTTTCATAGGTTGCAAGGTCATCATGAATGTTTCAGACATTGTTTTCCTTGTTATAATATGGTTCATAGGTATTGAAATGCTGAGACGTGATTTTTCAAGAAAAGATAAAAAAAATTGTCAAGAAGACTACCTTATCAAATTCAAGGTCTGCTAGAGGTAAGTGTGAACTTTGACATTTTTGCAAGAATGTTAAAATCTCTATCATGCATAAAGTTAGTGAGGTATGAGGTACGATCCTAAATGAAGAACATCTTGCAGCAAAGAAGACAAGAAGCACTTGGCCTTAATAAGAACTACGGTTTTGGGCTTAATGGTCTTGCAGAGTGCTAAACAGTGATCAAATTGCAAAAATAACATGGAGGAAGCTCTAAACCCTAATTTCCTCTTCCACTAGGCTAGAGTTTGTTATGGAAAAGAGGAACAAGATCAGAGTATCCATATGGTAGGTCATATCAGCAATAATGAAGCCATACCAACTCATAAACATCCTGCCTCCATCTTTTTCCAGGAATTCTTTCCAAGAGCCAATCCATTTATCACTCATAGGGCTGGTTTTGATTCAAACTATGTTTTGACCAAAAAAAGATGAATTTGAAAACATTGAGAGGGGTTTTAGTCCATCATGGGTTGAAGAAGGAAAACTTCCTTCATATTTTACACAGGTTTCATGGTTTTAGAGAAATGTAAAAAATACAGGTGTGACAGGAGAATTGTTGCACTTCTGAAGTGACCTTAGGGCAATAAATTTTTCTCATAGATGGAGTGTCCAAATGACTTGATTTATGAGTCAAATTACAACTCAAATAGAATATATTTCCAATGGGTTATCATTATCTCAATTTTGAGTTGAGGAAGGCCTCCAAAAGTTTCCTACACTAGCACTCTACATTTTTGCACCATCATTCAACACTTTTTGACCAGTCTTGGGAGAATCAAATTTTGATAGGTCAAATAAATTCCAATCAGAAAAAAAAAGGTAGATTTGGAAATTAGATAGGGTACTATTTCCAACTAGCTATCATGGGATGAATTTTGACCCTGGGAAGGCCTCCCAATGCCCTCTGCAAAAAGGCATTGCACCCTCAGAAACTGGCGTTGCAACCTTGGCACTAGTGTTGTGCCCTTGGCCAGTAGGGCTGCCTAAGAAAATTGGCCACTCATACCACTTAAAAATATCTCTCTATCCTCCTCCAGGGTTCTCCAAGCACTGGTATGGGTATGTATAGGTCCTCAACCCATTCTCAAGCATTTTTTATTACTTAATTGAAAGGAATTAAAACCCTAAGAGGAAACCCTAAATCATAAACTTGACATCACTGCTTACCACTATTTTCATCTACTTGTAAAGAAAAATAGTGATAAAAAGAGGGATATTACACTATTGAGGGTGGTATTACATCTGAGCCTGTGCATTCCTCCATTACCTTCATTCACACACTCTTTCCATTCACTTGCAAAGGCTTCCATTGCATGCCTTCTTTCATCTCAAATTGTCATCAGTACAAGGTGTTTCAAAAAAATGTTTAAAAAATCAACAGCTGAGGTTGTCATTATTTTTTTCTTATCACTCAACCTAATATACATACACCCTCACTCATTCATCTCATCTACTTATAGAGCTACCTTTTTTTTCACCATTCCATTACCCTCTTCCAATATCAGTCTCATAGTTGTATTAGGGTTTCTCATAGGCAGGGTGGTTAAAATGTCAAGATATATTCCTTCATCACCCTCTCACAATTCTCTCACGACACTAGTGAATCATGAAAATATTAAACAAACAATGAGGAGGCAGATGACCATGAGGGATCAGTTTGTAAGGAAAGGGGAAATGATGATAGTGATAAATATGACAGTGATAAAAATATCAGTGAGGGTAATGAAGAAAAAAATAACAGTGATGAGGGTAGTGCATATAAAAGTAAGGAAATTAGTAGAAATATCAGGAAAATGAGGCTGGTGTTAATGATAAATAAGAAAGCAATGAAGAATTCAATGATGATGATGGCCTTGGGTAAAAAAGCAATAAATAACATAGCAGTAAGGCACACATCAATGAGACAATAAGCAAAGTGTCAGTGATGACATTGAGGAAGAGGTCATTGATGAAGAAGAGGAAAAAAAATAAAACCTTGAAAATTTGGCTGATATATACCTACAAACCTCCTAAACATAATTAGCTGAACAAAATCAAATTTTGGGAACTTTTTGTCAACTTTGAAATTTTGAATGATTTGAAGGGCCAAGGGCGCAGCACCACTGGTGCTGCGCTTTTTATTGGGGCACCTACTGGAGTAAAACTTCACATTTTTGGGTTCCTTAGGCCAAGGAAATGACACTCACCGAATTTCAGCTTATTTGGAGAAAAACTAGTCATCCAAAAGGGTCAAAAACTTGTAAAATTTCACCTTTCTGCCTCATTTTTTGAGTTGACGTTATGCCCTTAGCAGTATTGGGAGATTTTTTTTGAATAGGTAAATGAATTCAAATCAGGAAAATAAAATAATTTTTATAAATTATACTTGACAAGATTTCCAATGAGCTATCATGGAGCTCATTTTGACACCGGGAAGGCCCTTAAAACGCAGTCGAAAGATGACCTATTTTTCAAGTGCAGGCGCTGCACCCTTGAACCTCTATGCTATGCCCTGCCTTGAGAAGTTTTGGGAGAATGCATTTTTGAGTAGGTAAATGGAGTCCATTCTGAAAAATAAAGGTGTTTTTGGAAACCATACTGGACAAGCTTTGTAATGAGCTATCATGGAGCTCATTTGGACACCAGGAAGGCCTCCAAATCTCAGCTACAAAATAGGAAACTTTTACCAAGTATTGGCATTGCGATTTTTCTCAGGGAATACTCAGGAGAAATGGTTTACATTTTTGGATTTTTCAGGTCACTTAAATCATTCACACAAAATTTCAGGTCATTTGGAGTTGATTTGGTCTCCCAAAAGAGTCAAAAACACCCAAAATTTCACCTTTCTGCCTAGTTTTCAGGGCTGGCGTTCTGCCTTTAGCAGCCTTGGGAGTTTTTTTTTTTGAATAGGTTAATGGAGTCCAATTAGAAAACCAAGGGAAATTTTCGAAAGTAGACTCAACATTATTTCCAACATGCCATCACAGAGCCCATTCCAACTTCGGGAAGGCCATCAAAATTCACTTGCAAAGTGGCCCATTTTTCTAGTGCACGCATTGTGCCCTTGGACCTTTGTGCTGCGCTTTTGAAAAAAAGTCAAAAAAACACACTAGAAGACATTTTTGAGATTTTTGAGGTAAATCAATCAAGAGTTGGTTGAGGAGTTATGTTTGAGTTATCTTTCATTTATTGTAATATATATTATGCGCCTTGGGCCTTGCATGGCCTCTTTGGAAATAAATGACATTTATAAGTAATTAATGGTTTCCAAAACCCTAATTAGGGTTTCTTCCTCCTCTTCTAGATAAACAAAACATAGAGGTCTCATTTTATTTTTTTGGTTGGTTTCTAAGCATAATATGATATAGACTCTGAGTTTATTTGTGAAATTCATTTTGGTGTCTTGTGATGGCTTTGGACTGAGCAACTGTGGATTGAGCTCTTTCTTAGGATTCATAAATATTTTTTGAATGGTGATGTATTCTGCCTTTGTACATGTTTTCTTCAGTTCTCATTATGTTTCTTTGATCATGGGATAGAAATATAAGATTAGGATATGTCTTTTTGGCACCCTGCTTTGTCTGCATCCTTTTATTTTCATGTTTTCACCCTTGAAGTTTAACTAAGGAATTCTGAAGTGCTATTTAGTTTTACTAAGATTTTATGTGATACATCTAATTGTTTGCAAATAATTTTCATAGAATCCTTAATGTCTCTCTAACTTTACTCATCTATTGCTCTAAGGTCTGGTTAGTATTTTTTGGTTGAAGAATCATTCATTTCTCTTCAAGTTTTACTATGCTAATAATGCTGAAAGCTTTTCTTTGTTATTAATTTGTTAAAGGATCCTTGATTTCCCCTTAACTATTATATTCACTCCTCTATGTTCATTTCACTCACCCAAAACCTACTTAGATCCATTTGGACCTATTTACTTGCCCTATGAAACACCCTTGAACTATTTTTGCACTCTTTAAAATCTTCACAGACTCCATAGCCCAATGGATTGATCCTCTCTTACTCTACCTATTCTTCTTGAAAACTTATCCAATGAAAAAACAAAGAATCAAACCCTAATCCCTATAACTAGCCTAAAATCAAACTCTAAAATCAAACAAATTGAATCCTTTAAATAAGCATAGAGAGAGCCCTCTTTGAGTCTAGGAAGGCTTGGTCCTAGGACTCCAAATATTGGTTTGATGTTACCCTTGTCTTTTTTTTCATTGCCAATTTTCTAAGACTACGGGGAGCTAACACCTGTATTTCAAGAATTTTCTCCTCCTGCTCCCATGATGGAGGTCCCAGAGGATGCTCCTCTTGCTCCCGTAACACCAAGGAATGACCATCTCATTTCTATGGTACCCCCTCCAAGTAGTTTGGTTGCTTCCTTTAATTGTAGTTGATTCACAGGATACCACCTTCCTTCTTATGTGCCTTTTGAGATCACGGTATAGGTATTTTTTATGGTCGTACCTAGCACAATTATAGATGAAGGTGTGTCTGTTAGTGTTATGTCTTCAACTACTTGGAAAGATTTTGGTTCTCCACCGCTTATTCCTTTTAGCCATAATCTATTGGCATTTAACATAAGAACCAGTCAACCATTAGGGATCCTTCTGAAGCTTCTGATCACTTTGGGAGGGAAAGCCGTCTATATAGACATGATGGTTTTTCCCAACCCCTTAGATTTCAATTTACTCTTCGGGTGCAACTATGCTTATGCCATGGGGGCAATTGTCTCCTCCCTCTTTCATGTGATCTGCTTTCCACATGAAGGTTGGATCGTGACCACTGGTAAGGTTTCATTATTTGGTCTTGAGGTGGTAGTTGGTCCACCATAATCTATGTTAGATTTTTATTCGTTGATTGTATCTTCCTCACCGTGGGTTAATTATGTGGCCACTTGTTCATTACCTTCGTCTAGTGATTATGTCATTGAGTACCATTTACTGGGGGCATTCAATTGTGATTTCCATGATGTTTCTCTCCCATCAAATGTGAACCTCTTGGAAGCCATGACCTATTATTCATTATGGTAAAATTTCAATGGAGTAGAGTTCATTTTCTTGTGTCCATCTCCTTATAAAATGAAACAAGCTCATCGGAGCATAGTTCATTTTCTTGTGCCAAATTCCCTAAAAAATGAAACAAGGTCACTAGAGCATAGTTCATTTTCTTTTGTCAAGCTCCTTAAAAATTGAAACAAGGTTGTTGGAGCAGAGTTCATTTTCTTGTGTCAGGCTCCTTAAAAAATGAAACAAGGTAGTTGGAGCAAAGTTTGTTTTCTTGTGTCAATCTCCTTAAAAAATGAAGCAAGGTCGTTGGAGAAAAGTTCGTTTTCTTGTGTCAAGCTCCTTAAAAAATGAAACAAGCTCATGAGAGCATAGTTCTTTTTCTTGTGTCAAGCTCGTTAACAAAATGAAAGAATATGCCGAGGATAGTTCGTCTTCTATGTAAAACACATTAAAAAATGAATTAGGTCACGAGGATAGTTCTTTTAATGTGTCAAACTCATTAAAACAATGAAACATGTTCCCGTTTAATTCAATATTTTTATTAGATCTCGTAAAATCCCAATCGACTCTTTCTCTTGATCTCGTAGTTTAACCTTCATTCCATCCACCTGTTAGTAACCAGTAGTCTACTCTGGTGAATGCACTGAAACTTGGGGGGCATGTTTTTGGGCCAGAATTGTAATCTATGGAGAAATTATGCTTCCCTAGACAGGTGTTAGTATAGAATAATAGGTGAAATACTATACTACCACTTCTCCTGACTCAGAACATATACACAAAGAGTATTGGAGGCTTAGTTGTTTCAATCGCTTCCAAATGACTCCTTCTGCCGCTTCTGCTACAGCTTCAAATTCAAGTGGTTCGTTGGTTGAATGTGTCCTGCAAGAAATAACACTGAAACAACAGAAGATGCAATAATATAGATATCTATTCAAGTTATTTAGCTAAATCATCTAAGCATAAAATGCATTCATCAACCAAGATCTTACAATATGGAAAATCAAGGTTAACATAGATGCATGTAGGGAAAAACAAGAAGTACTCTTTATTGATGATAGAAGGAGAGGTTACAACCTAGTGACTGATTTGAAGTGACCTTCCAGCAAAGTTCCCAAGTCTCATCACAGCATAAATCTCTCCATCAGTATCTCTACAAACCAAGCTCTCAATTGAAAATTCTCCAACATTTCTCTACTCAAGTTCTTCCTTCTCAAACACTTAGATCTATCTTCAATTTATAGATGAATTGTAAGATGTTTTGCATTCAATAGCTTTCCAAAAATAGACAAGACATGTTTCCATTCATGTAGATGTCAAATGGACACTTGGATCTAAAGCTTGACACATGTGAACTGTTTTAGAAGGCACTTGCCAAGTGGAGATTTTGGAACAATGAGAATTTTTCTCCCAATGTGACCAGCACACCTGTGGATGTCAGGAAGTGCTTTGTAGAGAAGCCTTGCATGGGGCTACCTACATATGCAATGCCTGTGTTGGTGAGCTCTCATATGCTATATAATAAGCTTCAAACCATGGAAACCTTTGCTTGATGAAAGTCTTGGTTGATTTGTCTTGTTTCTTGTATTAGGACATGTAGCAACTGAAATGATAGGGAATAATAGACCCTTTGATCATTGCTCCTGGAAATTATTCCCAGTTAACCAGATCATTGGGAATGGTGCCCAAATTGACCTATAATAATCCCCCCCTAAAGCATGACATCGAAACAATAAGAACATTTGATTGAGATGCTTTATGTTGTGATGAGCCTGGAAATGAGGCAGAATGGTCACTGTTATCACTATAAAAAGTTTTTCCAAACTTGGATAGTTTATATTTGTTCGTAAGTCATGGTATTAGAATAGGGGTTAAGTCATTTTTATGTTTTAAGAGTATAAATCATATGGTTAGAGTTTCATCTCCATCATCAAATAAGGTCCAACAATTTTGTTTCACACTTTAAAGGTCCCATGTCATGTTTCGGAAATCATCTATCCAGTCACTTCGAATTTTTTTTTGAATAAGCCACAAACCACATTTTCGTAGTGTAGACAGTGTAAAAAACTGATTTTTCACTATGAAAACTCTTGTCATTTCGTAGCGCAAAACCATGAAATTACATTGAGTGCTCTACGAAATCAGGGATTCGTAGCATGTCTTGTCATTTATCAAATCCACTAGAATTTTGTTAATCATTCATGGTTAGGTGTTAGCCACGAGTCTTTTCTCACGCATTCGACCATTCATAGCCATCATAACATTCATTTGAGCTCATTTTTCTTATGTAATTTTCAAATTTGAAAGGGGATAGTTTTTATTTTATTTTCTAAAGCAAGAAACATATGATGCATACCCTTCCCAAATGGTAAGCTCATGGTAAGTGGAAACCAAAGCTTCTCTTTCATTCATCAAGTGAGGCAGTTTTACTTTGAAATCATGTGAGGTAGTGTCCCTACAATCAAAGAGGCAATATTTATGAATATGATAAATGTTAAATTGAGGGCTACCAAAAGGAGACTGAAAAGGCAGATTGAAGATCTTGAAATTCAATTGAAAAAGTCTAAGGGTCAGCTACAACACAGATAGACCAAGAACAATAAGTGACAAATCCTTAGTACAATTTTGTTTTTGAAGGACATCAATTTTTGAAGATATGGAAAATTTGACTTATTTGGATCGTTAAGGTCTATTAAAATCAAGGGGAAATTATAAAAAGTTTGTAGATACTCTTAAAATCTGAATATTATGAAAAGACTATGTAAAAAGGAGATACACAGCAGTTTCGTAGCATGCAACGAAATTGCTCTAGGTGCATTATTGAACATTTTTGTAAAAGTTTTGAGAGTAAATAGTTTGGTTTCCAAATTCTTTTTCTGGTGGTGGTTAGAAAGGGCTCACAAAGGAAATACCAGGTCTCAAGGAAAAGGAAAGTGGATGGTTGAGAGATGTTTACAATGATACAAATCCGTGCTATGAAAACAGCTGCTCATTTCGTAGCGCAGCCATACCATCTCTCTTTATACTTTTTCAAATGCTTAGTTTTTGTACAGGTGGAAAGGCATGGCTCTGTGGAAATGATAACACATTTCTCTTATCTCAAAAGGTCAACATAGTCAGCAAAAATGGTTCGAAGATCATCAAAGAAGGAAAAGGCTAAATTATAGGAAACATGTCCCCTGTTTCGTAGGGCAAGTAAGACATGAACCAACATGATAACATAACAAGATTGGAGGCATAATAAAAGTCAAAGACATGGATTTTCAGCTGTCAGTGGAAGCATTAAAGGTTTTATGAAAATTATTGGTGGACATGACACATGAAAATGATCTATCCATGATCATAGTGTTCAACAAGATGCAAGGGCTTAATGATGAGCTGTAGAAGACATGTTACTAGATTTTTTCTTAAAATATCAGTTGCTATGAAGTGTTAACATCACCAAGGTACTAAATTTCAAGAAATTTTCAACAAATGACCCTACATAGCATTTTCGTAGCGCGCTACAAAACCGCTGGAGCAACCTTTCACCATGAAGAGAAAAATTTGGTTTTCTAGCTTTAGTAGTAAATTTTAAAAGAGGTTTCCGGGCACCTGAAAATGAATTTTTGAAAAATGAAAGAGGTTTTTCTTCATAACATCCCTATCTACCAAAAAATATCTCAGTTTATTTAAATTCATTATTAAGTGGGATATATAATGCTTTATTTGAAACCATATTTTCAGAAAACAGAGTTTTCCTGTTTTACACATGTCTGTCAAAGACATTTCCTGGACTGAAGGAGAAGTATTTAAAAAAACCAAGAGAGGTTTTTATTATAGACAACATGGAATAAAAAAACCTCCTTCATTGTCTCAAAATACATCATCGATGAGAATATAAGGGCTGTCTCCCAAGACCTAATTTTCAGGGAAGAAACAGGAATAATTTGCTGAAGCAGTCTTTTCATCATTTTTCATAAAAAAATTTGAAGGAATATTTGTGAGTTTGTTTTTAAAAATTATTGTGGAATTTTTTCAAGTAAATATAAAGGCTATCATGAAATAAAATATTTAAATATGTTGAAGAAAGTAGTGAAAACACTGAACTACGAAAAGTGCTACGAAACTGAGCTAGTTTCGTAGCACAAATCTGTTTTCACTGTTTTGAAAAGTTCAAAGTATATTTTGCACAGATGGCATGAAGGGATAGCTTGGAAAATATTTCAATAATATTCCTAACATAAATAAGCCTTGAATTAATCAGTTATAATTGGTCATAACATCTCAAGAAACCGAAAGGATCCTAAGTCTAAAAACAGGGAAACAAGTTTCCTAATTTCTAGGGCAGTTTTATCATTAGTACTAAGGTGCCTTTAAGTGAATGGTCAACATCCAAATTCGACCTCATGGAGGAGAAGTTTTCAAAAATAATATTTAATTCCTAGATAAGGTTTTTTTAGTCATAATAAAGAGTTTTAATCCTAATTGTATTAGGACTCTAGAACAGACAGTTAACTGTCACATGTAATTAAATAGCCAGTTTTGAGTAAATAGGTGTCAATATAAGATAGAATTAAAATTCCTTTGAAGATGGATCATAGTATCCAATGTTGTAATGACTCTATAAGAGAGAAGAGGTTGAATTCGTCAAGGTTGGAAATTTTCATTAACAAGCATATTGTTTTGTTGTAGCAGAAACTGTGTTTTTATATTAATACAGAGATATTGGCTTCATCACTCAGGATCCAGAAAGGGTTATGGTTGTGTGATATTATCATAGTTTTCCTCTTTAAATTACTTGAAATGGCATGAATGTATGTGTTTTATAGGTAAATAACCTCTGTAGATAGAGGCGATCCCTACTAGCCCAGATCGGGTCTAGCAACAATCGTATCACGCTAAGGCACAAATTCCTAATTGCAATAGACCAAATTGCGAAGAAGGCCTACCTTAAGTCAAACGTTGTTGTTCGTAGAGAAGGTAGCGCTCCCATTTCCTTGCTCCAGTAGATCACAATTCTCCCACTTGTCGCGATCGAACACTTGCACATACAAGAAACACGACAAACACACAAGCGTAAAACCCAATATATGCAATTATGTATCAGTCAGAGAAGATACAACTCATGATCAAAAAGTATGAATAATATGAGTGGAACCATAACCAAAGTCACTTATCATTAATTAATACAAAAAAAGATACAACCTAGCTCTGACGTTGGATCTTCCTTTGGCGGGTCGACAACGGAATGCATCTCGGTAAAGCTCGTCGGGAATAGGACAAACCTCTCTCTTCGGTTGTCTTGACAGTAATCTCCTTGCTACTGATTTGGCTCTATGAGGACTATCAAGGCTCTTGTATCATCCTTTAGGCTATGAATGCTCTTGGATACTAGCTTCCAAAGGAAAATGGCAAGCTTATATAGATGGTGGAAGGGGAGTTGGGATCCCTATAATCATGGGATTGGCCCTATCCTCAAGGATTCTTCCATGAGAGGTGGAAAACCACTTCCTCTACATGGATATCTGGAGCCAAACCTCCTAATTCAATTTAGATACTAGTTCAGGAATTGGTTGGAGTCAATATTCCACCATTTATTTTTAAAAAATACTCCTTAATAAGCCTGGTGCGGGTACAAAAATGAGACAGTGTGCCAGCTGGCATGCCCTCTTTGGAGGATTTCCCCCATTGGCGCGAGGGCTGAACTTGCTTGTCATGCCAAGGCAAGAAAAGGCTATTTTTAGGGTTTTTCACAAGGAATTGTCTTCAGGGGAATGAATGTCCTTGTCCAGGGGGATGCCATGAAAGTGGTTTCAAGTCATGTCACTGCTCACAGGTCACGGAATAAGCCCTCCAATGCGTGGGATGGGGGATTGCAGGGATGGTGACAAATTTCTGTGTAATAGTATGTTACCTAGAATTCACTGAAGGTGCTCTAACTTCCTTCATATGTTCATGAACTCTGTTTATTTTCTGTCCTACTATTCTTTGATGCATCTAAACCCTGAAATGCCCTGACTTCCAGATGAAACTAATATTCATGTTTTGTGAAAACACAGTTGACTACATAATCCCAATAGATGTTTTTTGATTAGTAGTACAACCAATTATCCATTTTTATCCATTTTATTCATAGATTTATCCATCTAATCCTTATTTGAAAAATCAAAAATCTATTGAGAGAGCCCTCTCAGGTTGAGGAGGCTAAGCCTCAACTAAAAGTCTGGTTTGAAATAGTTACTCAGAGTCTTCTTGATCAGCAGCCTATCTGGGTATGATTTTGAGATAATAGTCACCTACATCAATCTTACAATACATTTCATCATGATATATCCTTTATTGATCATAATTGCTGAGGGTAGGAATTCCCATGTTCAGCACATAAAACAATCTAATAACATGTACATATTTCATAAAGTCGTTTACATTGGAATGTTGCCCAGATGCAGACATTCCCACATATATAGTCCCATGTTTGGATGACAATTTGTATGTAAGGTCACCGTACATATGATGTGTACAACAATCCTGAAATCACAGCCCGGATGGATGAAACTAGATCTGGGGTCTTCTTATCTCGTTCACTCGATCATTCGGGTGAAATTCTAGCCATGCGAATATATGATTTGTAGCAAAACATGGAAAGACATCATTTAATTACTATCCAATGATGTGAGCTGTTAACAAACGTGAGAGAACCACCATTAATGAAAATGGCCCTCAAGCCACTGCAGTACATTTCGTAAGGTGTGAATAGATGATTTGATGTCGAATGCCAAACAAAATATTTCCGTCAAAAGTCCGGAAGCGAGGATGTTGTCTATGCTGTAACAAGCCTCATGGTACTGGAATATGATTTTTCTAAGTGAACTTCCTAGATTTTGATTTTTTGTCGACAGGAAGTCACCTTATTGCAAAACAGGAGTTACTGATTTCGGAGACAAGGGTATGACTTGATATAACAATTTTCAGGGATGACGATCATGAAAATGAAGGTTTATGAAAATGAAGGATGAGTTTTTAATCACTGGATGACTTCTCTTGAACATATCAGCGACACTATGATGAGTTGGCAGCATTGACCTAAAACCAAAGTGAAGGTATGATGAACCATAGGTGTGAATGAAACGTGAAGATGATTATCCAACCCAAACAGTCATAGACATGTAGTGAAAGAAGTGTCATGTTCAAGTGCGACTTGCTACCAAAAAGAAACTTTACCTTCTTTTCCCAAATTTTCTCCAATCATTTGTTGACCAGTACCTCTTTAGTTTTTAACAAGCTTGAGGAGGATAACATTTTCTTGATCTATAATTCAAACTTTCAGGCGAATAAAGTATCGCTATTTAATAATTTAACGAGTCTAGTGATGAATGAAACTTGATTGTTGCCATGATTGACAAGCCCATCACTATTTTATGTTTTAACGAGCTTAACGACAGTGATAGCCTGGTCCCTTTTCATATTTAGAGAGCCTGAAAAAGAGGACGAAAGAGAACTCGAAATGTACTGTTTCGTAAATTTGTCACTCAGATCTGAAAAATTGTAAAATTATATCTGAGAGAACCTCTTTGGTCATGTTGAACCAAGGTATTCCTTTTTCGTAAATAATCCATCTCAGTCCGGAAAAGGGTTAAACTTATACTGAGTAGATATCAATTCATTTACTTTAACGAGCTCGAAATGACAAATGCTTGGCAATATTTTTACATTATCGGAGTCTGAAAAGAGTTGAAAGAAGACTCTAGGGGTTCCTTTTTCATTGTTATCGAAGCTCGAAAAAGAGATAAAAGTGTGCTTGAAATCCTTTTTCATTTTTAACAAAGCTCCAAAAATAAGGATAAAACGTATGCTTTGTGGTTAAGTCATTCTTTGAATAAATTTGCACAACTAATCTGTTCATTAGTTGTATTTTCTGTTCAGAACAACATCAAATGGATTAAAATTACCCGTTTCATGATAAAAACATAATAAAACTATAGTCATAGCAATAAATTTAACTTGAAAACAATTAAATGACTATAAAAAGTAGTTTCACTATTCATTTTTACCATTCCATAGTTACCATTTGCATTTTGGAGCTCCGAACCTGATTTTTCCCCCAAACTTCAATCGTTGATTGCAGTCATTTCTGTGGATGGATTTTGTCACTGTTTGATCCAGGTTAGTGCCATGAACCTCCTCCTTTCAGTATTCATTTCATTCCCATTCCTTACAGTTGTTTAGGGTTTTTAGGCCCCTAGGGTAAATTTTTCCCAAAATGAGGGCAACGCACCCTTGAATGTCGAAACTTGCATTGCATAGTAGGTACAGTGAAGGGTACCTGCATGTGAAATGCACTATCTCAGCCGAGGGAGTGTGTTGGATGCAGTTGAATTTTTTGGTTTTCATGCTGTGTCCAAAATTTGCCTATATTTTTGCAACGAATGGTATCTATGGATCTTATGGTTGACTTTCAGGTGGATTATAATGACGATTACATGGAGAGAAGGAGAACATGAAGAACAAGATATGATTGCCTTGAATGATCCGGGTACTGTAAGAGCCTTAAGAGATTGCGGGCTACTTAAGTACTTTAAATTGTCGGGAATGAGGCAAAAGATAGAACTCTCATAGTTCCTTGTTTGACCATGGGATCTAGTGATAGAGGCATTTCACATAAAAAATCAAGTGTTGTCCATAATAGTTGAGGATGTATATTTTATCACAGGTTTGTCGAGGAGAGGTTTGTCCATTTCTCTCACAGGGTCTACCATCAAAGGAGAGACAGTGAGGGATTATGTTATGTAGTATTGATATCCAAGGTCGAAACCTAGCAAATATGGAAAAATAAACAGCCGAGATGTTAGGGATTTGCCTTTAAGAACCATCCTTTTCACGATCTCTAAACTTGCTAGCACCGTTGCACTCCATGTAGCAAATCGGTCGTATATGCAGTATGCAGTAGAGTGCTTAGAGCCAACAGTCTTCAACTGGTCTAAAGCTATTTTATCATAGATAAAGGAACAATTGAATAAAGAAAAGGGAGGAAGGAAAAAAAATTCCAGTTATGGTTCCATCCTCATCTCCTTTGCTTTGGAACAGATTCCACTGATGCAGCCATAACATGTAACATTGGATATATCTAGTCCTAGATATCCTTGAATGCAGAGATGGGTAGAACTCATGGGTCGGCATGTAGGCCAATCGATCATTTTTTTCTCGACTGCATTCTTTGCCTTGTTCTGGTGATAGATCATCGCCATCGATGAGTATGTATATGCAGGTGTCGACTTCCGAGGAGATCTAGATCTAGTATTACCAGAAGGCACTCAGTGGGGTGTAATGGGTAAGAGTGACTCGACCATGTTTTTTTATTTTCCTAAGTTTTATAAAAAAAATTTGTTTATTTATTTATTTCCAAGAATAAACTAAATGTTTAATGTAATGCAGATATCGATCGTGTTCAACCAGTAGAGGAACCAGAGTGCGAGGCAGATGCGCCAGCATAGAGGGATGTTGGGAGAGAAGTCCTTCAAGACCTTGATATGGTTGAGACTCTAGCTGAGCTTCAGTAGCACATAGAGGGATTAACCTTTGGGATTACAGATTTCCAGCTTGAAGAGTTACCCATACAACTGCAATGACACACTATTGGGGTTCCCAACCATTGGATGTGGTTTCTCTGTATAATTGCTAGATCTATAGCGTGCTACCATGAGCACCACTAGTTTACTTGTGATTTTTTGCATACATTTTGAGGTCAGATGACCAACGTGTCTTGGGAATTTTTTTTTTTAAAACCTATAACTATCTATCTATGTGTTTTTAGAGTTTTTCCTATGTTTAATTCACAATCCAATTCAATGATGTGAATGTTTTCTTTATCTATGTCACAAATTTCTGTCTAAAACTTGATTAGCTAATGAATCAGTTAAAGTGTTTAGATTTATAGAAATGTCTTGATATTGAATGAAATCAAAATGTCTCTCCAAAATTCGAACTCTTAGGAACAATCTAAGAAGTGTTGGATTTCTAACAGTATAAATACTAGTAAGTTGTACTACCACAAGTTGTGAGTCTAACCTTATGATTATGCAGTTAATACCAAATGAAATGGCATCAGAGAGAAGTTTGACCAACATGCTATATTAAGCGATATTATTCGTTGATCTATCAATACAAATCCCTTGAAAACTCACTAACTCTTCGTTTGAAGCGAAAATGGCCCACGCTACAGACGATAGATTCTGCATACTATGACTAGCACCATCAGCATATCCAACAAATGGTTCCAAAGATTCAAAAATCTGCCATAAAATTTAAAGTGTATTACTAACGTCAAGAAAACTCTAGAAAACAAATTAATATAGTGAATGCAAATCAAAAACACATAAACAATATAATACAAAAAATTACTACACTCATGATTAAGCATAGTAACGTTTCAAATACAACCCATTTCTAGGCTGTGCCAATGGAATTCCATCGTAATCAACTAACTCGTAGGCACCCTTAGCAAGAAAGCTTTTGAAGATATAGGGGCCATGCCATAATGGTTCAAATTTCCCTTTACCTATAACATCAAATTCTTGATCATAAATAAGGACCAAGTCGCCCTCTGAGTAGATGCGAGGCTGGACATTTTTGTTGTATTGCACCTTTATACGTCTCTTATGTGATTCATTGGCCAATTGGGCTTCATGATGCATTTTATCTAGATGGATGAGGTTAAGGAGACACGCTTCTTCTTTTGAGGTGTCAGGTAACAGGTCTATCACGAGTTTTAACGATGATATTTCACATTGGATTGGTAGGATAGCTTCCAGACCATACACAAATTGAAAAGGAGTGAATCTGGTTGCATTTCTCACTGAGGTTCGATACGCCCACAAGGCAGAGTACATGATCAAGTGCCAATTCCTTTTACAGACTCCAATAATTCATTGAAGCATGTGTTTAAGAATTTTTTTAATAGCCTCAACTTTTCCATTTGATTGTGGATAATAAGGATTAGAATTATCATGTGACAATCCTAACTTGGCTGTTAATTTAGACATCATATTTTTGCGAAAATACTTCCCATGATCTGTAACTATAGCCTGTGGGAGCCCAAACCATGCAATAATGTGGTTAAAGAAAAACAATGCAACTATTTGTCCTGTGTTGTTGAATTTAGGCATCGCTTCAGCCCATTTGGTAAAATAGTCGACTGCGACAATAATATAACCATGCCCCCAGGATGAAGGAGGGTTACAGGTCATGAAGTCAATACCTCATTTCGTAAATGGTCCATCAGAGACAACATGATGCATTGACGCTGGCAGATTGTGGATTTTATGGTCATAAATCTGGCATGCATGAAATATTCTGACTACGAGGATACAATATCGAAAAATAGTAGGCCAAATGTAACCAACGCAGAGTATCTTCTACGTGGTAGCATATCCAGATAAATATCCACCGTAAGCCCTAGCATGGTAATCATTTAACACTTTTTTAGCCTCCTTATGAGTGAGGCACCTCTTTAAAATGGTATCAACAGCACGACGATAAATTGTATCGCTGACGATCATATAATATTTGGCTTGGTATCGAATACGTCGCTGATTAGAGCAAGAGGTATTAGGTCAAAAATTTTGGGTTTGGAGATAAATGATGAAATATTCATACTAGGGATCAGATGATCCAATCAGAAATAGAGATTCGTCTAGAATAGATGGTTCCAGCGTAGTTGCATTACTATCAGAGGGAAGGTCACAGAGAAGCTCAGCCAAAACTACAAACTTATTTGACTTGGATTTGATGAATTCCAAGTCAAATTCCTACAAAATGATAATCCTTTTTTAATATTCCCCCCCCAACAATTGACGTGATAATATGTAAGTCATGGGGTTGCAATACAAAACTATTGTTGTTTTTCGGAGCAGGATATAATGGCGAAATCTTTGGATAGCTTCAACGGCTACCAAGGAAAAAATTTCCACATACGAGTACTTAAATTTCGTATCATTGATATTACGACTCAAATAATAGATCGGATGTTCAATTCCATCTTCTACTTGAACCTAGCGATGTTCGTTTCAGCCATGACGATATATAGGAAATAATCATTTTGATATTTAGGAGGAGACATTAATGACGCTTTGACAAGATGGTCCTTGACAACATCAAAAGAAGCTTGCGCAACTTGGTCCCAATGGAAGGGAACTCCTTTTTTCAATAATCGAGTAAATCCTTTAGCCATTTCGGCATAGTTTGGAATGAACCTTCTCAAGAAGTTACCCTTTCCTTGAATTTTCTGTATATGAAGTAAGTTTGATGGTGCAGGAAAATCAAGAATGACCTATACCTTCAGTGGGTCTATTCGAATTCCTTATTTTGAAACTACAAATACGAGCAATCAACCAGAACCAATAGAAAACACACATTTCTATGGATTGAGGCATATCTTGTAGTGTTGGCAGTGTAAGAAAATGGCTCTCAAATGCATCAGGTGATAGGTTTGATTTCGTGAATGCGCTGGTAAATCATCTAGATATGGTTGAACAATGTGCTTGATGTCATTGAAAGCGTAATCCATTTCTCTCTGAAAAGTTTCCCTAGCGTTCTTTAAACCAAACGGAAGTTTCCTATATGCAAATGTGCCCCAGGAATATATGAATGTTTTCTTATGTTGGTCATCTGGGTAGATATTGATTTGATTGTAGCTGGAAAATACATCCATGAACAAAAATATTTCACATCCAGCACAATCGTCAATAATCTGGTCAATAAAGGGAGTAGGATAGTTGTCTTTTGGACAAGCCTGATTGACATCCCGATAATCGATGCACACTCTAATGGTTCCTTGCTTTTTCATAATAGGAACGATATTGCAAACCCACTTAGTTAGCAAAACAAGGAAAATGAAACTAGCACGCAAAATTTTTTCAACTTCTTCATTGATGGCAGCGGCTTTCTTTGGATAAACAGGACGAAGCCGTTGACGCACCGGTTTGACATCAGGATACATATTAATAGTGTGTTCAACTATTATAGTATCTATGCCTGGAATTTTCTCATAATATCGAGTGAATACGTCACAAAATTCATGAAAAAGATAGTGATATGAATCAAGTTTTGATGGAGAACAAGATACACCAACATGAATGTTTTCTACAATGCTAGGTTTAGTTGAAATATCGATAAAAATCGTTTATTCAATATTAGATAGATTTCGCTCAAATTCAATTGCATTAATTGGAAAAGAATTCAAAAAGAAATTTTGAATGGATGGGTGATATAGTTCACTAGGATTATTTTCTTCATAATCTGGAAGATGGGAATGATGATGATAATATTCCCATGGTTCTCCTTCTGCCATCATAGCTTCCAAAATATTTTCATCTGTCAAAATTTTTGAGGAAAATGGATCAGATGGAGTACCAAAATCTAATGAATGATCAACCCAAACACTCGGCGATGCTGATTTCTAATTTTCTGCCCAAGCCGAATATATTGATTGCTGTTGTACCTCAATAGGGATGAGTTGTAAAACATCATCTAACATAGAAATATCATAATCACCCATACTGTTCCTTAAGCCAGATAGAGTGGAAGAGATCATATAGTAGGTCTCTATGCTTGCAATTTCTATCGACGTCGTGGATGGAAGTAATGCAAAGGCTCCCATAAGAGTGGAATCCTTTAAGAGTCCTACACCAATGTTATGGATTTCTAGTTGGGGTAAGTGAATATACAAAATTCTTCCAGTTACCTGTAAGGTGGAGGAAAAAAATGATAATTGATTAATGACTGTGATTGTACCTTTATGTGGAAAGGAAATCATTCTAAAGTATGTAGAAACAATGGCATTCATTTCATATACCCACGGTCTTCCAAGTAAAATATTATATTCAAGGGGTCCATCAACAACCTCAACATTAATACTTACTGTTTTTCCCACTAATTCAACTTGTAGGTTATTGATAATACCACAAGGTTTATATGTTCTTCCATCAAAAGCCTTCAACTTCATTGATGATTTCCATAATTGTGGTGAGCCAAGTGACTTCCAACAGTTTAGAGACATAATACACGTAGATGCTCCCTCATCAATAATAGTGCGATGAACAACGTGATTGAGAACATTTACTTGGATGAAGAATTCCAATTCTGTTGGTAATTGTGGCACATAGCCCGTATGATTAAAGACGACAAGGTTAGAACTAGTTAGATCAATTCCACCAATGGCTGACAATAAAGCCTGCTTCTGGGAGGGACAATTTTGTAATACCTCAAGAGTAGACATAGCTGAAGGGGATTGGCCAAATATTCAACTATATTATAATTTTGTGCAGCTCTTGCTCAAGGATTATATGTCGATTTATGAATTGAACCCTTTGGTGGCTTAATCTTCAATTTAGGAATAACAGGAGGTGGTACCGATTCATTAGATGGATTCGTTGTTGAGGTAGTAGGTTGATCAGTGGCCGGACTAACATAGTATTTATTGCAGGTCGACACCAAAATATGTTGTGAAGGTTTTGTAGGGGATAACATTAACACTTGGGAACTAGTATCTAGATCCGTAGCAACCAAATTTGTGTCTAGATTTGGAAATGGGTCTATTAACAGAGTTGATGCATGAGAAGTCTTGATATTTTTAAGACTTCAGCACGGTGAGGAAAATCCATAACAAAGTGTTCCTCATTACAGATTATGCATGGATAATGAGGTTTCCATGATCCAGAAGGTTGATCAGATGATCGTTCCTGGGGGTTAGAAGTTTTATTTTTCTTTGATTTCCCTTTATTCTTACTTCCTGGTTTCTTATCACTTTTTCCTTTGTCAAAGGACACGAAATTAATTTTAGAAGTAGGAGCAGGATCAGATGAAATAGGGTGGTGTGTGTTTGCAGTTCCTATCAAACCATCATCGGCACGAGAGTCCTTTATTTGAGGAGAAACATTGAAATTATATCGTGGTGCATTTGTGATTTTTTCATAGAGCATGCTAGACTTAGTATAAATTAAGTATAAATATTGGGCATGAGAGATAACTTGCTTTTATGTGATGATGCCACCTTTATCCGCATCCTCAGTTATAGATGGTAATAGGAACTTAATGAACCATTCAGCAAGAAGATGATCAGGAACAAATTTCTTAACCATTCGTCAACGACGACGCCACTCACGAATATGATCATAAATGTGAGTAGTATTAGTTTGTTTGAAGTTGGTAAAGAGTTTCATTCCAGTTTCATATATGATCGGTAACTGTAAATGGGTCAAAAAGACAGTAGCTAAGGCAGTGAAATTGTCGAAATAAGCTCTAGGTAATTCAATGTACCATTTACCTACCGGAGTTGTGAGCGTTCGTTGGAAAAGACACAATCAAACAGAATCATAATTTAGGGAATTTTATGAACACCATAAATGATAAGTCATAACATGAGTTGATGGATATTCTCCAGTGTTTCCATTGAATTTAGGAATGTCGGAGGGTAATTTATGAGGTATCACGAGCCACCAAGGAGCATAATTGATAGGATCATTGGTCAACCGGTTTAAATCTAGTAATTCCAAGGTTGCAACAAAAGGCAACTGTCTATTAAGGTCAAGTTGAGCATAGCCAGGTTAAGAAGGAATTGCTTAGGAAATAGGTCTTTGAGCATCAGCATATGGAATTTTTTGCTGCTAACCTAGATAGGGGTTATTTTGCATAGCAAACGCTTGAGAATTCTTTTGACCAAAACCTGGATATGATACTTGTTGAAATGAAGTTTGAGGCATTTGCACCTGTGGCTGCCAAGGGGTCTATCCACTAATGTTATAACCCAAATTATTGTAATTTGGATTCGGTTGATATGTATAACTAGGTTGCGTTTGTGACATCCCATAAAATGGTAGACCAACTTGTGAATAAATGATCCCTGATATAGGTTTTTGTAAATTAAACAAAGGATTTTGAGTCTGTTGACCCAAAATTTGATGATATTGAGTCAAAGAAATTGCCAAATAAGGTTGATGTACAATATTTTGATTCTATAACTAGGGTATATATGTATTAACAAGCGGTATTGAAGTGGGTGTAGCAAGTTGAACTGGTTAATACGAATGTACAACTGTTTGTGGTTGGATAGGCAGAGTGGGTTTCCATTGGAAAACATTCATGTCAACATTAGTTTGACCAAAATGTGACTGAGTATCCTATTGGGTGACCATAGGTTTCCCCCCATCATAAGGAGGATAATAAGACGGAAAATATTTTTCTCAAAATGCTTGTATTCTAGTTGATATGGTACTTAAAGGAATTGACCCATAAAGGCCGACTTGATATTTCCTTGATGATGGATGTTATGAATCAAGTCATTTAGTACTAACTATAGGACTACCAGTTAAAACACCAGATGATGAAAATGGTAAAGACCATGGTCTTGAAGATTGACTAGAGAAAGTGCTAGACAATGATTTGTAGCCTGTTGGGACCATAGGGCCACCATGCAAATATGACTCTGGTGAGGTTCTGAACATCGACGGGGTAGCAAGGGTAGGAGCTGACGTAATTGGAACAGCAGACCCAGCCGAAGATGTTGGTTCAGGCATGGTTGTATGACCAAATGTATACTCTTTGAAATCAACGAGAGATTGAATGGAAATGGGATCAACAAAAGAATATGGAAACGATTGAGGAAAAGACTAGTACAAGTAAATGTCTCCCCCAAAATGGGTTGGACTTAAAGGTGTATCAGGTTGTGTTATTTCTTCAATCGCAGTTAAACCAGAAGGAAGAACTTCACCTTCAGGCCCAAAATATATTTGAGATGGTTGATTGTGTGATATAGGATTTTCAATGGCTACATATATTTTTGGAGCGACCAAGGTAGGAACAACTTCCGGCTATTCAGGATTCATATGTTTAGGCAAAGAAGAGACATGATCTGGATCAATTTGTGATTGAACAATTTCGAGTCTAGGAGGTATGGTCTCAGCGATTGACTGGATTGTGACCACAGGTAGCTGTGAAGACTCTGTTTCAACAATAGTAAATGAACTGGGATGTGTGGAAACAATTTGAGCTAACTCTAGTTTAAATGATGATGTTTTTCCAGAGGTACGAATTGTACTTGATTCAACAGATCATGATCACCTTTGCCTACCAGAAATAACTTCTGACATTAAAGGTGGTTTCAAAGCTAATATACGTGAACGACGGGGGATAGGATTATATTCTTCCATGATTACTAATTTATTTTATCCAAAAATAAATAAACAAAAAGAGGGTAATGTTAGGCAAAAGGGTTTACCAAGAAAGTGTGAACTGCAGAATACCTCCCGACGAACCAAGAAGTACGGGCAGGTAATCTCCCCAAATGCTGTGTTCGGTGTATCAAAATTTCACGGAAGATGACTTGGTTCACTATGGATGGATAACACCTAAAGGTTTCCCTCCCTAATATACTCGAAGGTACGTGGAGGCCCAAGTCCATATTATCGTTTTTTGATGTGAAACCGCACAGTGAGAGCACCCATTTATACTTATCGTACTGTAACACTACCTGATATACCTGAGAGTACATGGACAAGCTACGATATAATTACGTACATGGAGTGAGGTATCACACTCGGAATGTATAGCAGACAAGTTAACGACAGCTGCTATGTTTTACAATGCTAGAACACATCTCTAGCCTAAACCTTCTAAATGTTATCGTTAAGGTTCCAATGTGTTGTTAAGTAAATTGAGATTTATTTTATGTTGATCTTTCTTAAAAATTTTCCTTTAAGGTTCACCACGATGATGTATATTAAATTCCTAAAATTCAAGCTAAGAATGATAAACAAAATTTCACTTTCAGCTTTTTCAATGAAGAACCTAGCTACTAAGGGAAAAGAATGCTAGTTTGTTTGAAAAAGAGCAAATAATTTGTGAAAAAACAAATCAATGAACAAAAACAAAATCAATGAATCACAAACTAAATGAAGATTTCCTAATGTTCCTTTTGCAAAAAACACACCATCCAATATGCAAATTCAAGTTTTTCTTTTCAGTTTCTTTAATGTTATGAATGCAAAAAAGAAACTAGGTGCACTAGATCAATAATTGAAATGCTTTTTACTTCCAAGAAACGAAGAATACAAACAACAATTTCTCTTTTGAAGGAAAAATGAGGATTTCAACAACAATTTCTCCTATCAAGGAAATGAAGATTTTACGATAATTTCCTATTTTAAAAGAAAATGATTCTTAATGCGGCCATAAAAGATACTTTGAAATCAACTGGTCAATGTTAAAGAAAAACTTTTCTAAACAAACATTGAACAAATTTTCAGCCAAAGGAAGAAGAAGTATATAGAGTCACTGGTCAATTGAGCATCAAAATTTTCAGAACACAACAGCGAACATAACTGAAGAAAATTGCAAAGTCAATTTTAAGGGAATTTGGTCCCTTTTAGGAGCCAATGTAGTCTCCAAGGGGAGACAGTGCTCTACAACGTAGGCTTGTAAGGGAGACAATGCTCCGCAAAGCACTATGCCCTGACTAAGGGTGCATTGGGCATAGTAGGAAAGGAAAAATATTACTATTTGTCTCACTGTATTTGAAAATTAAGATCTGAAAAGGTCTAATCTTTATGTGTAATAGCTACTGGGTGGATAATCAAATCAAATAAAAGACTAAAAAACCTAAAACTAAGAGAAATTCTCCCCGGTATGTTTGCCAGTTTGTTGGGCTAGAATTGTAATCTACGGATAAATTACGCTTCCCTAGACATGTGTTAGTATATAACAACAGGTGAAAGACTATACTACCATTTATCCTAACTCATAACATATACATAGAGAGGATTGGAGGCTTACTTGTTTCAGTCGCTTCCAAATGACTCCTTCTGTCGCTTCTGCTACAACTTCAAATTCAAGCTGTTCGTTTGATGAATGCTTCATGCAAGAAAGAACACTGAAAAAATAGAAGATGCAATAATATAGATATCTATTCAAGCTAGTTAGCTAAATCAGTTAAGCATAAAATACATTCATCAACAAAGATATTACAATATGGAAAATCAAAGTTAACATAGATGCATGTAGGGATAAGCAAGAAGTACTCTTTATTGATGATAGATGGAGAGGTTACAACATAGTGACTGATTTGAAGTGACCTTCCAGGAAAGTTCCCAAGTCTCATCACAGCATAAATCTCTCCAGCAGTAGCTCTACAAACCAAGCTCTCAATTGAAAATTCTCCAACATTTATCTACTCAAATTCTTCCTTCTCAAACACTTAGATCTGTGTTCAATTTATAGATTAACTGCAGGTTGTTCTGTAGTCAATAGCTTTCCAAAAATAGACAATACATGTTTCCATTCATTTAGATGTCAAATGGACACTTGGATCCGAAGCTTGACACATGTGAACTCTTCTAGAAGGCACTGGCCAAGTGGAGATTACGGAACAATGAGAATTTCGCTCCCAATGTGATCAATGCACCTGTGGATGTCAGGAAGTGCTTTGCACAGCAACCTTGCATGGGGCTATCTACATATGTAACACACTTAGGCCCCTTAGAGCCTACGTTGGTGAGCTCTCAGATGCTATACCATGGAAACCTTTTCTTGATGAAAGTCTTGCTTGATTTGTCTTCTTTCTTGTCTTAGGGCATGTAGCAACTGAAATGATAGGGAATGATAGAACCTTTGATCATTGGTCCTAGAGATGATGCCTAGTTAACCAGGTCAACGGGAATGGTGCCCAAATTGACCTATAACACATGTACCTTTAATTGAGTCACCATGATGGGGGCATGCAAAATTATTTCAAGCATAGTTTGTTTACATTTCAAGCTTGTGTAAAAATGAAACCATCCTCATTTTAACTCTCATGATTGCAATTTTATCAACCTTTTTTTCCAGATGAGCCTTGGTTTTCTCATTCCATCGTCCCCATCTGCTTGGTCGATCATATGTCTTCACTTGATTGTTTTACCCATTCCTGAGGAACCACTATGATGAGTGCTCTTGTTAGCCAACCTCTTAACCTTTACCTTTTCTGAGTTGTTCCACCATCACTGGAACCAATTGCTACCCTTAATACCACTCGTTCCTCCAAGAGGAGTCAACTTTCAACTATTTTCTGACTCTCTAAACATGAGAATATTTCCAAGACTCTTGTCGTTTTGAACTCATTAAATGGTTGCGAAACGATATCTACCCAATATACATTTACCCCTTTTTCGAGCTAGGATAGATTATTTATGAAAAAAAAATACCCTAGCCTATCACAACTAAGAGGTTCTCTTGGATATTGTTTTCTACCTTTTTGGATCTGAGGAACTATTTATGAAAGGGATCTGCTAGAGTTTTCTTTTCTACCTCTTTTTAAACTCTCTAAATATGAAAATATGTTTAGTTCTTCCTTTGTTAGACTCGTTAAAACCTAAATGACATCAAAAACTGTCACCATGACGCTACCGAGTTCCTCCTTCCTAGGGCTAGTAAAATTTACTAGGATGGATTTGTCCGAAGGAAAAACTTATATGACAAGCATATGCTATCATTTTCAAGATTGTGTAAAAATAAAGAGGTACTCGCTAGAAATTGTGGGGCGAAATGGAAGTTATTCATCAATTGTGTAGGTAGTATTTCACTCTTGAACATGACACTTGTCTGCAGTTCATGTCAGGTTGGGATATCTTCACTCTTTCACTTTACCTCCATGGGTCTAGGAAGTATTTTTTCCTCTCATTCGATTACCAATTTTTTCAACATGACCTCTAATCCTATTTGAGTCAAATGCTTCCAAATTCCAGAGTAGTGTCGCCGATATGTTCAAGAGAAAATCCTTATGTAGTTTGTACATTCCTTGATCCTTTGTTTTAGTCTTGATTCACACTCAATTACCTTCTCTGTTTCATGTCGATGATGTGGGATTCATTATTACCCTCCTTCGATGGATCACTTCCTGTCGACTTCAGCTCATTACCTAGGAAGCTGATCTAGAGACTCCTTTCTGGTACCTTAGATCTTGCATGCCCTAATGGCAAGTTATTCACATTCAACGACAGGTTCAAATCATTGGCCTTTGATCGAGTGATTTCACGAGTGTTCGAATTCATCTCACTATTCACATTCTATGGATTGTACTAGTAGTACCTTCGGTTCCATTGAAATTATGGGTGGTTTCTTTCGCACTTATTAACGGTTCACATAATCAAGTGATTTTATAGCTTGTTTGACTTCAACATGTCTATTCACATGTTGGAATTTTTACTTTGATCAAGTGGTATTGGAGTGAAAGACCTTGGGTTTCGATTAGAAAATTCCAGGTTGCGAGGAGAGATGATTCATTCATGATTATATATATGATTCTTTAGGCAGATGGTTGCGACCATACCGTGGGTCCTCTCATTTTGATCCTCTTTATACGGATGGCTGCACCCATGCTATGGATATATTTCATATGATCCCTTCATTCGAGTGGATGCATCCATGTCGAGGATCCCTTCACATGATCCTCTTCTTGATGGATAGTTGTGCCTATACCATGGATTCACGTATTTTCATCAGAGATTTCAGTTATGTATATGTGTCTACGTTTGATTTGCAGGTCTCCTGATGGTAGTTTCTGGTTCCTTTAACGCACTTGTAAATCATTTCACCCCTCACTCATGTTTAGACTTGATACTTTAGGGGAAATTTGTTACAGAGAAATTTGTCACCGTCCCTATACTCCCCTTTCCTGGATCCTAGAGGACCCATACAGTACCCTTATGTACTTTCCAGGCACGGAATACATACCCCTGAACTGCATTTTTTCTGGCAGTTTATCTCCCTTTAAAAAATTTCTAGAAGATCCCTATAAGAGCTTGGTTTTCAAGGTTGGTTCTTTCTCTCAGTGTCTGACCTGCGTCGATAGCAAAGATTTACACTAAGTCCCATGAAGATTAGTGCTCTGTATTGATGTTGGACTCGAGCCGAGCCCCTTTTGGAAATTTTTTAAAATAGAAGTGAATATTCCATGACTAGAAGCTTCACGAGGCGGCAAGCTGGAAGATTTTTTTTAGCATATGGCTAAGGAATTTCCCTTTGTGCTTCTTGTTCCCAAGAAATAGGAACTAATTCAAAGGATAAGCTCTTTTCCCATCATTTGGGGGCCCATAACCTCCTCCTCCATTGTTATATAAGGAGGCCTTATTCAGCTCTACAGCCTTAGTGATGATAGAAAGGAGAATAAATTATAGCTTCAGGAGAATAGCGTAGAGTGTGATTTTTTGTGTGTGTTGGGAACATAGTCAAATATTGGACCTTTGTGTGTGAGGGTGTTGCAAACATGCTTGGATACAGACCTGCTGAAGGAGAGCCTCAACATCAAGGCTTGGTTGTAATATCCCCCTATCTTTATCATAATAAAATGCATCTGATATTTATCTTCCACTCTTAGTTTACATCTATAATGAGATTTGTAGCATTCCTTGATCAGTTATATAGCTTGTAATTGTTTTATGTTTTTCGTGATTTTACGCTTGTCATGGTGTCTTCATTGTTTTACAAGTAATTGAACATCGGCAACAGCATGTATCGATCTCGAGAAGAGTGACGGATCAAGAAGCTTCGACGGAAGATGACAACATAGCATTAGAACAGGGTAGGCCACTTTTTCTTCTCTAAATTTCATTTACAATGTAGGAAGGTAGAAGTTAGTATGTTCCCGTAGTTTCTAGACCCACCCTAGGGCTAAAGGGATCATCTATGTCCGCAAAGAGGATTTACTTAGACAAAACACGAACTGCCCTCAAATGAAGAAACCCAACTCGAATGCATTCGATTCGACACCCTCACATGGTGTGACATGGCCCCCAAAACCAAACGAAGGCACAAGGGAGAAAATGGCAAAAATACCACATGAACGAGCACAAGGCAAACGGGCATTCACAGCTTAGCAAATTTGATACGACTACCCTCAAACGAAAAAACCTGACTCGAAAGCATTTCATCAGGCATCCTCACTTGATGCGAGAGGACGCCCTGGACCTAACAATGGTACAAGCAAGAAAATAGAAAATGGGTTGCACGAATGTGCATACGGCACCCAGGTGGTCATAACTTCACAAATTTGATACGATCGCCCTCAAATGAAATGACCCGATCCAAACGCATTTCATCTAGTGCCCTCAAACAAAACGACATGTCTTGAATGCATTTCATCGGGCACTGTCACACGACATGACACGATGCGCCTGACTGAATGAAGGCACAATGGAGAAAAAGGAAAATTGGTCACACGAACAAGCACAAGGCACCTGGGCGGTCACAAATTAGTAAATTTGATATAGGCGCCCTCAAACGAAATGACCCAACCCGAACACATTTAATTGGCCGGCCTCGCACGCCCAACCGAATGAAGCCACAAGGGAGAAAATGAAAAAAGGGCTGCATGAATGTGCCCAAGTCACCTGGGAAGTCACAAATTAAAAAATTTGATACGACCACCCTCAAACGAAACAACCCGACCCAAATTTGTTCCATCCAGCACCCTTGCACTAGAGGACCCGTCATGCCTAACGGATTGAAGGCACAAGGGATAAAATGGAAAATGGTCTGCTTGAATGTGTACAAGGCACACAGGTGGTCACAACCTAGAAAATTTGATACGAATGCCCTCAAACGAAATGACCCAACCTGGACGCATTTCATTGGGCACCCCCACATGGCTCGACACGGCACACCCGACTGAACAAAGGCGTAAGGGAGAAAATCGAAAATGGGTAGCAGGAATGAGCACAAGGCACCCAGGCGGTCAAAAATTAAAAAAATTTGATATGGTCGCCCTAAAACTAAATGACCTGACCCGAACACATTTCATCGGGTGCACTCACACAACATGACACGACGCGCTTGACCAAATGTAGCCACAATGGAGAAAATGGAGAATAGGCTGCATGAACATGCCCAAGGCACCCGGGTGATCACAACTTACAAAATTTGATACAGCCACCCTTAAACCAAATGAACCATCCCGAACGCGTTTCATCTGGCACCCTCACATAGCACGACAAGGTGTGCGCGACTGAATGAAGGCACAAGGGACCAAACGACAAACGGGTCGCATGAACTTGAAATAGGCACCTGGGTGGTCACAACTTAGCAAATTTGACACGACCACCCTCAAACGAAATGACCTGACCCGAACACGTGTCATCAGGTGCCCTCAATAGAAACTACCCAATCTAAACATGTTTCATCGAGCACCCTCACATGGTGCGACAGGAACCACCTGACCAAACGAAGGCACAAGAGAGAAAATGGAAAATTGGCTGCACAAGTGTGTAGAAAACACCCGGGGGGTCACAACTTAAAAAATTTGATACGACCACCCTCAAACGAAATGACTCAACCCAAACATGTTTCATCAGGCGCCCTCACACAATGCTACACGGAATGCCCAACCAAACAAAAGCACAAGGGATAAAATGGAAAACTCGACGCACGAACATGAAAAAGGCACCCGAGAAGTCACAACATAGAAAATTTTATATGGCCTCCTTAAAAAAAAAAAACCAGAATCAAATGCATTTCATTGGGTGCCCTCACATGGCGCGACACGGCCCGCCCGACAGAATGAATGAAAAAGGGAGAAAATGGAAAACGGGCTGCATGAATGTGTGCAAGGCAACTAAGTGGTCAAAACTTAGAAAATTTAATATAGCCACCCTCAAACGAAATGATCCTGACTATAATGCATTTCATCTAGTGCCCTAACAAGGCACAACTCCGCGCGCCCAACCGAATGAAGGCACAAGGGAGAAAATGATAAACGGATAGTAGGAATGTGCACAAGGCACCCATGCAGTCACAACTGAGAAAATTTAATACGACTACCCTCAAATGAAACAACCTAACCCAAACGCATTTCATCGGGCACCCTCAAATGAAACGACCCGACCCAAATGTGTTTCATCAGGCACCCTCACACGGCGCGCCAGAATGAATGAAGGGAAAAAGGAGAAAATGGAAAACATGTCACACAAATGTGAAAAATGCACCCAACCAATAACAACTTAGCAAATTTGATACGAGCGCCCTCAAACGGAATGCCCCGAACACATTTTACCAGGTGCCCTCACACGACGCGACACGAAATGTCCGATAGAATGAAGGCACAAGGAAGAAAATGATAAAAGGGCTAAAAAAACGTACAAAAGGCACCTAGGAAGTCAAAACTTACCAAATTTGATATGGTCGCCCTCAAACAAAATGACCTAACTCGAACATATTTCATCGGGTGCCCTAACATGACACGACACTACTCGCCCAACTGAACGAAGGCACAAAGGAGAAAATGGAAAATGGGCCACACGAATGTGCCCAATGCACCCTGGTAGTCATAACTTAGCAAATTTAATATGATCACCCTCAAAAAAAACGACCCGACCTGAACTCGTTTCATTGGACTCCATCACATGGAGCAACACGACAAACCTGACCAAATGAAGGCACAAGAGAGAAAATGGCAAACAGGCCACACGAACGAGCACAAGGTACCCAAGTAGTCACAACTTAGAAAATTTGATACGACCGCCCTCGAACAAAATGATCCGACCCGAATGCGTTTCATGAAGCACCCTCACATAGCGTGACATGGTGAGACCGATTGAACAAAGACACAAGGGAGAAAATGGCTAATGGGATACATGAACGTGCACAAGCCACCCGAGTGGTCACAATTTAGCAAATTTGATATGGTCGCCCTCAATCAAAACGACCCAACGCGAACGCATTTCATCAGGTGCCCTCACACAATGCTACATGGTATGCCTGACTGAACGAAAGCACAAGGGAGAAACCAAAAAATTGGCCGGACTAACATGACCAAGGCACCCATTCAATCACAACTTAGTAAATTTTATACTGCCGCCCTCAAACAAAACAACCCGACCCGAAGGCGTTTGATCAGGCGCCCTCACATGGTGCGACACGACCCACCCGGCCGAATTAAGGCACAAGGGAGAAAATGACCAAAAGGATGCACGAACATGCACATGGAAATTGGGTGGTTAGAACTTAGAAAATTTAATGTGGCCACCGTAAAAAAAAATGACCCGACCCGAACGTGTTTCATTAAGCACCCTCACACGGTGTGCTTGACCAAACGAAGGCACTAGGGAGCAAAAAAAAAATGGGCCGCACAAATGTGCATAAGGCACCCCAGTGGTCATAACTTAGAAAATTTGGTACGATCACCCTCAAAAGAAATGACCTGAATCGAACGCATTTCATCAGGCACCCTCACATGGAGTAACATGGTGTGCTCGACCAAACAAAGGCACAATGGAGAAAATGGAAAATGGGCCACTCGAATGTGCACAATGCACCCCAGTGGTCACAACTTAGAATGTTCGATATGGGCACCCTCAAATGAAATGACCTAACATGAATGTTTCTCATTTGGTGCCCTCACACGGCGTGACACGTCATGGCCTACCCAACTGAACAAAGGCACAAGGGAGCAAATGACAAACAGGCCACACGAACATGCACAAGGCACCCGGGCAGTCACAACTTAAAATGTTTGAAACGGATGCCCTCTAATGAAATGACCTGACCCTCACATGTTTCATCGGGTGCCCTCAAACGAAACTACCTGACCTGAACGTGTTTCATCGGGTGCCCTAACACGGCGTGCCCGACCGAATGAAGGCACAAGGGAGAAAACAAAAAATTACCACACGAAAGTGCATAAGGTGCCTAATTTGTCACAAAGTAACAAATTTGATATGGCCTACCTCAAACGAAATGACCAGACCTGAACGCGTTTCATAGGGCGGCCTCATACGGTGCGACAGAATGCGCTCGAATGAATGAAGGCACAAGGGAGAAAAAAGAAAATGGTCACAACATAAAAAATTTGATACCATCGCCCTAAAATGAAATGACCTGACCCGAACGAGTTTCATCAAGCATCGTCACACAACACGACATGACATGCCCAAACGAGCGAAGGCATAGGGGAACAAAGGGAAAACGTGTCGTACAAATGTGCACAAGGCACCTAGACAGTCACAGCTTAGGAAATTTGATACAACTGCCTTCAAACGAAACAACCTGACCCGAATGCATTTCATTAGGTGTACTCACACCACACGACATGGCGCACCCGACCGAATGAGGGCACAAGGGAGAAAATGACAATCGTGCCGCACAATCATGCACAAGGCACCTAGGTAGAAAAAACTTAGCAAATTTGATAGGGCTACCCTCAAACGAAATGACCAAAGTCGAACACATTTCATCGGGTGCCCTCATATGGCATTCCCAACAAAATGAAGGCACAAGAGAGAAAATGGAAAACGGGTCGCAGGAACATGGACAAGGCACTCGAACGGTCACAACTTATCAAATTTGATACCGATACCCTCAAACTAAATGACCTGAACTCATTTCAATGGGCATCCTCACCGAACTGAATGAAGGCACAAGGGGGGAAATGGAAAATGGGCCGCACGAACATGCACAAGGCACCCGAGCAGTCAAAAGTTAGAAAATTTGATACAGGTGCCATCAAAAAAAAGGACTCGACTCGAACACGTTTCATCGGGCACCCTCGCTAAGCATGACATGATGCGACTGACCGAACGAAGGCACAAGGGAGAAAATGGAAAATGGTTTGCACGAACGTATACAAGGCACCTGAGTAGTCACAACTTAGCAAATTTGATACGACTGCCCTCAAACAAAATGACCCGACCCAAACGTGTTTCATCCAGTGCCCTTACACAGCGTGACATGGTGTGCCCAATGAAACAAAGGCATAATGGAGAAAATGACAAATGGTCCACTCGAACGTGTACAAGGCACCCCGGCGGTCACAACCTAGTAAATTTGATACGGTTTCCATCAAAAGAAATGACCCAACTTGAACGCGTTTCGTTGGCCACCCTTACACGGCGCAACATAGCCAAATTGACTGATTGAAGGCAGAAACGAGCAAATGGAAAACAGGCTGCACAAACATGTAAAAGGAACTTAGGCAGTCAAAACTTAGAAAATTTGATACCACCACCCTTAAACAAAATGACTTGACCCAAATACATTTCATAGGGCACCCTCACATGATGCACCCGACCGAACAAAGGCACAAGGGAGCAAATGGAAAGCGAGCTGCATGAACATGCACCAGTAAGTCGAGCAGTCACAACCTAGAAAATTTGATACAGCCTCCCTCAAATGAAAGGACCCAACCCAAACGCGTTCCATCGTGAACCCTCACACAACGCAACACAACGCGCCCGACCGAACAAAGTCACAAGAGAGAAAATGGCCAACGAGTCGCATGAATGTGCACAAAGCACCCAGGAGGTCACAACTTAGCAAATTTGATATGACTACCCTCAAAGAAAATGACATGACCTGAATGCGTTTCATCAAGCACCCTCACACGACGTGAAACAATGCGCCTGACCCAACGAAGGTACAAGGGAGCAAATAGAAAATGGGCCACACAAATGTGCACAAGGCACCTGGGTAGTCACAACTTAGCAAATTTGATATGGCCACCATCGAACAAAATGACCCGACCAAACGCGTTTCATTGAGTGTTGTCACACAACGCGACACAATGTGCCCGAACGAACAAATGCACAAGTGAGCAAATGGAAAATGGGTTGCATGAACAAGCACAAGGAACCCAACTGGTTACAAATTATAAAATTTCATATGGCCGCCCTCAAAATAAACGAACCAACCCAAACACGTTTCATCGGGCATCCTCACACGGTGTGACATGGCCAGCCCAACCGAATGAAGGCACAATCGAGCAAATGGAAAACGGGCTGCACGAACCATCACAAGGCATTTGGGAGTCATAACTTAGCAAATTTTACACCACCACCCTAAAAAAAAATGACCTGACCTGAATGATTTTCATCAGGCACCCTCACATGGCATGACACGACGCACCTAACCGAATGAGGGCGCAAGGGAGCAAACAGAAAACAAGCAGCACAATCGTGCCCAGGGCACCTGGGCGGTCACAACGTAGCAAATTTGACACTGCCACCCTCACACGAAATGACTCGACTTGAATTCATTTCACAAGGCGCCCTGAAACAGTGTGCACGACCGAACGAAGGCATAACAGAGCAAACAGAAAATCAGCCACACGAACGAGCACAAGGCACCTCGGGAGTCACAACTTAGCAAATTTGATATGGTCGCATGCATTTCATTGGGCACCTTCACATGGTGTGACACGACGCACCCGACCGAGCGAAGGCACAAGGGATAAAATGAAAAATGGGCCGCACAAATTTGCACAAGGCACCTGGGAGGTCACACCTTAAAAACTTTGATATTTCTGCCCTCAGACAAAACAACCTGAACCGAACACGTTTCATTAGGCACCCTGAAACAGCTCGACACGATCACACGAATGTGCAGAAGGCACCCAAGCGGTCACAACTTAGAAAATTTGATACAACTGCCCTCAAATGAAACAACCTAGCCTGAACACATTTCATCGGGCACCCTCACATGCCATGACATAGTGTGCCCAACCAAAAAAAACAACAACGGAGCAAATGAAAAAAGAGCTACACGAACATGCACAAGCCACCCGGGTGGTCACAACTTCAAAAATTTTAGACAGTCACCCTCAAATGAAACAACCCAACCCGAATGTGTTTCATCAGGTTCCCTCACACGACGAGACATGTCTCACCTAACCAAACAAAGGCAGAAGGAAGAAAACAGAAAATGGGTTGCATGAACGTGCACAAGCCAATCGAGCGGTCACAACTTAGAAAATTGGACATGGCCAGCCTCAATTGAAATGACCTGACCTGAACGAGTTTCATCCGGCGCTCTCACATGATGCGACAGGGCACGCCCGACTGAATGAAGGGACAAGGGAACAAATGGAAAACTGGCCGCACGAACGTGCACAAGGCACCCAAGTGGTCACAACTTTGCAAATTTGATATGACCACCTTCAAACGAAATGACCCCACCCGAACGCATTTCATTAAGCACGCTTAAAAAAAATGACACGACCCAAACGCTTTTGATCAGGCGCCCTCACATGATGCGACATTTCCTGCCCGACTGAACGAAGACACAAGGGAGAAAATGGAAAATGGGCCACACGAATGTGAACAATGCACTTGGGCTCCCTCAAAAGAAATGACGCGACTTGAATGTGTTTCATTGGGGGCCATCACATGGTGCGCCTGACCAAATGAATGCACAAGGGAGAAAATGGAAAATGGGCCACATGAACCTAGACAAGGCACCTGGGTGGTCACAAATTAGCATATTTTATATGGTCGCCCTCAAATGAAACAACTAGACCCAAACGCATTTCATCGGGCACCCTCATAGGGCATGACACGACCCGCCCGACCGAACGAAGGCATAAGGGAGCAAACAGAAAATGGGCTGCATGAACGTGCACAAGGTAACCAAGTGGTCATAACTTAGAAAATTTGACATGGACACCCTCAAATGAAATTACATGGCCTGAACGCATTTCATCTGGTGCCCTCACACGGTGCAACACAACATGCCTGACCGAACGAAGGCACAAGGGAGAAAACGACAAACGAGCCACACAAACATGCACAAGGCACCTAGTCGATCACAAATTTGAAAATTCGATACGACCACCCTCAAACACATTTCATTGGGTGTCCTAAAATGAAACGACACGACCTGAACGCATTTCATTGAGCACCCTCACATGGGCGACACGGGGTGCTCAATCGAGCGAAGGCACAAGGGAGAAAATGGAAAATGGGCCATACGAATGTGCACAATTCACCTGGGAAGTAACAAATTAGCAAATTTGATACAGGCACCCTCAAACGAAACGACATGACCCGAATGTGTTTCATCGGCTACCCTCACATGGCGTGACACGGTGCACCCAACCGAACGAAGACACAAGGGAGAAAATGGAAAATGGGTTGCACGAACGTGCACAAGGCACCTAGGCAATCAAAACTTAGCAAATTTCATATGGCCACACTCAAATGAAATGACCTGACCTGAACGCATTTCATCTAGTGCCCTTGGATTGTGTGACACAACATGCCCAACAGAATGAAGGCACAAGGTAGAAAATGGAAAACAGAAAACGGGCCGCACGAATGTGAAAAAGGCATCTGGGTGGTCATAACTTAGAAAATTTGATACAACCACCCACAAACAAAATGACCCAACTCGAACGTGTTTCAACAGGCACCCTCGCACGAAGTGACACATCCCACCTAACTGCACGAAGGCATAAGGGATAAAAAATAAAACATGCCACTTGAACATGCACAAGGCACCTAGGTTGTCACAACTTAGAAAATTTGATACGGCCACCCTAGAATGAAACAACCTAACCCGAATGCATTTCATTAACACCCTCAAATGAAAAGACCCGATCTGAATGTGCTTCATCGAGCGCCCTTACACGGCACGACACGACGTGCTTGACCGAATAAAGGCATAAGGGAGAAAACATAAATGAATACATGAATATTCACAAGGCCCCCGAGTGGTCATAACTCAGCAAATTTGATAAAGCCTCTTAAAAAAAAACGAACCGACCTGAACACGTTTCATCAGGTGCCCTCACATGGTGCGACACGGTGCGCCCGATGAAATAAGGGCACAAGGAAGGAAATATAAAATGGGTTGCATGAACGCCCATAAGGCACTTGAGTGATCACAATTAAACAGGTTTGATATGGTTCCCTCAAACGAAACAACCCAACGAAACACGTTCCATCGGGTGCCCTCACAAGACGTGACACGACGCGCCTGACCGAACGAAGGCACAAGGGGGAAGCTGGAAAACAGGAGAGAACAACGTACACAAGGCACCTGGGTGGTCACAACTTAGCAAATTTGATATGACCACCCTCAAACAAAATGACCCGACCTGAACGTGTTTCATCGGGTGCCCTCACACGGCACGACATGGTGCGCCCGAATAAACTAATACACAAGGGAAGAAATTACAAATGGGTTGCATGAATGTGCATAAGGCATCTAGGTGGTCACAAATTAGAAAATTTGATATGACCACCCTCAAACGAAATGACCTAGCCTGAATGAGTTCCATCGAGTGCCCTCACATGCGGCGACACGGCCCACCCGACCAAACAAAGGCACAAGGGACAAAATGGAAAATCGGCCACACGAACGAGCACAAGGAAACCGAGCAGTCACAACTTAGCAAATTGATATGGGCGCCCTCCAATGACACAACGCAACATGACGTGTTAGGTCCATGTAATTTTTCATATTGGCAAGACCAAACGTACAAGGGTAACATCAAACCAATCTTTGGAGTCCTAGGACCTAACCTTTCTCGACTCAGAGAGAGCTCTCTCTATATTTGTGTGAAAGATGTAACTTGATAGCTTTTAGGGATTTGATTTTAGGCTAGTTGTAAGGATAAGGTTTGTTTGTTTGTTTGGTTGGTTGGTTGGATAGGTTGTAAAGAAGAATAGATAGATTGAGACAAGGAAAATTTTAAGGATGGAAATTTATCTTAAAGTTTAGAAACCTTGGAAAATCCCACTAGTCCATAATATGAAATCTCTAAAATGTTTGGAGATATTTTTGTAAAAATATTCAAATTTAAAATAATTTTGTATAGTCTCTATATAAAATTTTGGTGAATTTTAGGGTAAAATAATTTCATACTATAAAATTTGGGCGAATCCTTTTCAGAAAAACCTAGAAATTAACGAATCTTTTTTTTTGGAAAAAGTATAGAAAATTAGCCCACTTGCGAATATTAGCCCCTAAAATTTTCCCTAGAGTGAGAGAGGTTTAAACCATTGGGCTATGGAGTCTGCAAAAGGTTTTGAGAAGTTCAACAATAGATCAAGGGTATATCACATGGAAATTCTAACAAAGCCAAATGGATCTAAAATCTTATGTGAGTGAAGTGAACATTAAATTGTCAACATAGTAGGTGCAAAGGGAAGTTAAGAATCCTTTAACAAATAATTTAACAAGAATGGCATTTAAGATCGATATGCATGAATAAATAACAAAAGATAGGTCATAACAATAACTTCTTTGACCAAACCCTAGCAAGTAAATACTAAGACAACAATTCAGTGAACCATAGAGAGAAAGAGACTTGTAAGTCCTCTAGTGATTTCACGTTCAGGCAAGGAAAACATTTAAGACAACATATAGTAAAGATAAAAGATTAGGGAACTCCTAGTTTCCTTAATCAAACTACAAATAAATTCAAAGCAATCATCTTATATGGACAAAATGGCAGGGCAAACCATAAACCTCTTATGTCAGACCCTATTTAGCAATACTTAGAAGTAAAAACCTCAAAAACAATGTTTAAAGTCATACCAAAGGTAGGGCTAACCATAAACGTCTTTGACACGGGCTCCATTAAATCATTCTTGAGATAAAAAAGCTGAGTGGGATTAGAGAGCAACTAAACATTCTCTAAACTGACCTAGCAGAGGAAAACATACAAGAAATAGAAAGAAGACAGAGCTAAGGTGCCTCTAAACAACATTTCTTACCCTAAACTTTATGCTCTACTGCGTGAGAAAGATGAAAAAAAATGAAAACATAAGAAAAACAGTACTAACTTTGAAATACATCACCATTAGCGATTCTCATGAATCCCACAATTGTTCTTGCACCATTGTCATCCAAATCAAAGCATTCATAACACTCCAAAGCCAATTTATCCTCAACTCCAAGTCTATGTATTGAGTTTAACAATCAACCAACATTCAACCAACAACTACAATGAGGCGTCCATGCAGTATTTAACTTGGAAAGTAGGGTCAAAACCCTAAATAGGGTTGAAAAATTTCATTAATTACGATCATAATTTTCATTTTTGTCCTATGAGACCATGCAAGGCCCAACGCACAAATGTCCTAATTCTATAAATCCAAAAATAACTCAACTAATTTTGGAAAAAAAAACTGACTTTGAGGCTCCTCAATAACTTTCAAAATATCTCCAAGTGTGTTTTGTTGACTTTTGGCGAGGGTGTAGCACCGAGGTTCAAGGGCACATCACTAGCCCAAGGGTGCAGCGCCAGCACTCGGAACAATTTCCTGTCTTGTAACCACAATTTGCAGGCCTTCCAAGTGTCCAAATGAGCTCCATGATAGCTCATTGGAAATATTGGCCTGTCTAGTTTACAAATAGACCTTTATTTAGCCATTTGGTTCCCATTTTCCTGCTAAAAAATTCATTCTCCCAAGACTACTCACGGCAGCGCCAACTTTGAAAATAGGGCAGAAAGTTGATGTTTTGCATGTTTTTGGCACTATTGGAGGATTAATTTTGCTCCAAATGAGCTTAAAATTTGTGAGGGTGATTTCCTTGGCCTAGGGATCCTGAAAATTTCAAGTTTTCCTGCAATGGGTGCCTCCGAAAACACCGCAACGCCGGTGGAAATGCACCTTTGGCCCTTCAAAACAGTAAAAAATCCAAAATCTTCAAAATCGTGCCAAAATTTGGATTTACCTTGCTGATTGGGTTTGGGATGCTTATAGGGAAGCATCAGAAAGGATGTCAGGGTTTTCTTTCCATTTTTCCTACTTTAGGGTTGAATCTTTGCAAGGGGTCTTTTGAGCTTCGTCCTTGCAATCGTGTTTCTTAAGGCATAATGCCTTGCCATATTCTTTTGGAGGTCAAGGTCCCTCTTGGTATTTTCCAACTAACCCTCTAAGTTTACGTTTTCCATCTCTAGCCAATGTTCCCAATCATATTATATTTCCATGGCAAGCAGCTCACTTGGAGTGAGCTTCTTTGCCCATGTTGTCTCTTCCCTTCTTGAAGCCAATTGTCCTTGGTCTCTTCTTGGGTAGTTGTTCTTCCTCTTCTTCAGTGTCGTCATGAGTTCCCAAGACCTATTCTGGATTTTCCTTTTTATTTGCAGTCTCTTTCTGAGCCATGATAGCTCTGATCTCATAGATGGCCTTCTGTGCCTCTAGCTTCTTGTTTTCAATCACAAAATAGCAAATCACATTCTTAGCTCTACCTAGATTTGCTTGCAGATTCTTAATCTTGGCATCTTTTCTTTTGAGCAGCATGCTTGTGATCCTCTTCCCATTTTCATCATAACTATCAACGTGAATAAGTTGAAATTATTGTTTAGTCTCATGTTTTCCTTCTTCTTCTTTTTCCATGACCTTTTCCTTACCTTTATCAAGTTGCTTAGTTGATGTAGAAGGCATGGCCCCTTGCCTCTTAAGGGTAGGAAACACATGCCTATTTCCCCTTTGGTAAGTCAAAGAAAAAGGCTCTATGTTAAGAATTTGATTTTTATCTTGGCTCTTATCACCACTACTCTCATGGTTGCAATCATCACTGCTACTTTCTACCTCAACACTATTATCCTCATTGTCCTCACTTATCGTATGAATTTCATCATTACTGCCAGCCTTATCACTACCAACATCATCACTGATATGTGCTTCACTGCCCTCACTGTCATCATGGCTCTTTGATCTACTGCCATCATCCTCACTGCTATTTACTTCAATGCTCTCTACCTCACTGATATGACAACCCTTTTCCTTTTTTCTTTCTTTTTCATTGACATCTACCTCCTCATTACCTTTTTCTTCATTGGTTGATTCATCATTACTTGATTTCCCATTTCCCTCTCCCTCATTAACATTAGATTGCTCATTTTCACCTTCCTCATTTTTCAATTCTTCATTGTCATCTTCCTCATTGTTTGATGCACTAGTATCATGAGAGGATGGTGAGTTTTTGTGAGAGGGTGATGAAGAAGGATTGTCTTGAGGTGAAGGAATATGTGTGGATGGTGAGGTGGATGAGTCATCATGAGGTGAGGGAATATGAGTGGATGGAGAAACATGATCAGAAGGAGGTGATGGAGGAGTAGGAATAGGAGGATGAGATGATGAAGGAATATCTTGCTGAGGATAGACTTGTGGAGTAGTAAACACCTCATTGGAAATGAAGGTCTCCAATGGAATACCTTTCTGCTGAAGCTAGTGCATAAAAACCATTTTAATGAGTGAGTGGTGGAAGAAGCTTTGCATCTTCTGAGGAAAATATCCCTTCTGCACTATACAGGCCATTTTTTCAATGCTTCTGTAGAGGTAATATGGTATATGCAACATCCTTACCCTAGTAAAATGCATAAATAGTCTGATGTGGTAGGAGTAAAGTAAGGAGAACCTGCCCTCAAATTTAAAATACTTCATAATGATCCTCATCATAGGTGCATATCTATCAAGAAAGTGAGAGAAAGGAAGGATAAATTTATTTTCATCTTTGTACCTAGGTTTCAAATATGGCTCATAGTAGCTCTTTTCAAGATTGGCCTGCTTGAACCATTTCTCCCCTACACTAGGTATGCTAGTGGCATTGGAAATAGCATCAGTAGATAACTCAAAAGTGACCCATGCAAGGTTAAATTTTTTATCATCCAAGATAATGATGAATAACCTAGTTACCTTGGGGTGGTTTTGCACCTGTTGTACCCTTTCACAAAAATCAAAGCATCCTACATGCTTGAAACATTGAACAGTAAGGGGAGATGCCATTAGCTCCCTTGTTCTGGGGTGTTCAAACCTATTTATTTTTCCACCTTTGCGCTCATGCCTCCTTGGAATTTGAGCTTCTCCTCCACTATCATTGTCTTCTGACATTGTAGATTTTGCCTTTGAGAAACCCTAGGAATGCAAATGGAAATGAGATGAAGGGATGGTGGAATAACAACCTTTACAAGTGAATTAGATGAATGAGTGAGGGTGTAAGTATATGGGAATGAGGGATAATATAACCACTCAATGAAAACCTTTTTTTGATATGTCAAACTATGTTTTGAAATACTAGAGGTTGATGTGTAATTGAGGTGAATGAGGGTAATGGAATCTCAACTTTTCTTGCAAGTGAAGGGACTGATTGTATGAGTGTTATGATCAACCTAGATGAATGAAAACCTTAAAAAAACCCTATTTCACCTCTGTCTTGACTGATACTTTTTATGGGTATATTAAATGAGTTTAGACAATGATTTCACGCTTTGTAGCCTAGGGTTTATTCTTAGGGTTTCCTTCTTTCAACTAAAAATCATCAAAAATCTTGAAAATGTGGTTAGGGAATCCACTTACTATTAATAATTTCCTTGCAGGACATTGAGGGAAACTGGAAAGAATTTTTAGTATATTTGAGTGTTTGGAGGGTTTAGGAGGCCCTCCTGGCCAAGGGCACAGTGCCTAAGCCAAGTGCTCAATGCTCAATCATAAACGCATAGCGCTCTGTCTCAAGCGCGCAACACTCAACCTTTCTTCACTGGGCCTGTCGGGTAAAGGCACAATGCCTTTCCTAATGTGCATCACTCAGTTCTAGGGACACAACGCCTGAGTATTTTTCACGGGGAGAAATTTCCAAGCACGCAACACTCGATTCTAGGCGCGCAGTGGCGGTATAATTTACCCAATTTCGACTTGAAACTCCCAAAATTTTCACTCCTGAATGCTCTGATGATTTTTTTCAAGGAAAAAAAGATTTTTTGAAGTGTTTAGATGACCTTTTATAGGAAAATTATTTAATTTATCTTTGATAACCCATTTCCTAATGTTTTAAGTCCTTTTCACTTTCTTTCGCTAATACTCTTCAAGCCTTTTTTCTTGTAGGTTGTTGGAGTTATGAAAATTTCTCTTATTTTGATCCTAGATCCTTCACATGCTTATTTTGACACGTTTGTGATGATTACCTACAACAACAACTTCAAAATCCTATGTTATTCCCATCATTAAGTTAACTCAACTTTTCACCTTTTCTCACTAACAATTTTACAATGTTTGCATGCAGGTTGGTAAGATGATGAATTTTGACTTTTCCCTTTGCTCCTTGAGGCATGAAAGAATGATTTTGACACCTCTGGGACTTAAAAACAAGATATCATCTTCAAAACCCCTCCTTTTTTCCCATTACAATACTCAACTTATATTTTCAGCTTGGCTGGAAGTTTGTTGGAGTTATGATATTTATTTTCCTTTTGATCCCGAGGACTAGAGCTATTCATTTTGACACAGTAGTAGCCTTAAAAACCTCCCTTAATTCCACCTTGGAGCTTAACCTCATCATTTTCTCATTTAGACATGGCAAGCTCATAAAACACCCTAGGGAGGATTTCTCACACCAGCACTTTCAAAACCCTCTTTTGCCTGCACCATGGAGTTTAGTTCATCATTTCATCATTTAGGAAAAATAAACTCATTTTGACAAGATTAGGATCTGATCACATAATGAAATCTTCATAATATTTCCTTTGCTTTCACCATGAGGTTTAACATCATCATTTCACCTTCTTTGGTCACTTTTCCAAAACCCTAGATGTTTGGATTGTTTTAAGACAAGCATCAATGTTCTCTTCTAAGTTCTCTATAGCCATTTCAAGTTCATTCATTTCTTTCTAGTTCACCTCACCTTTTTTCCCTATCTCATCAATAATCTCTGATAGACTTTTATTCATGTTCGGTTTTTGGTGTACCTCCTCCATGGTCATTTCTACATTTGATCACTGCTTGGCATACTGCTGGACCATCAATCTCAAAGAACCCTAATTCTTTACAAGTACAAGTGTTTCCTACCTTCCTTGTTATAATATGTCTTCATTTAGGAGCAGACCTCCTACCTCACCAACTTTCTATTGATAGACCTTTTAACACTCCTACAAAAGTGTCAAAGTTTACATTTACCTCTTGCAGGCCTCTAATTTGATAAGGTAGTCTTCTTTAGAAGCTTTTAGATATTTTCTTGAATAACCATGTCTTAGCATTCTAATACCTGTGAGCAAAATTATAACAAAGAAAAATCGTGTCTGAAACACCAATGATTTACCTTGGAACATATGAAACCCTAATTGACCTAGTGGGAGGATTCTTTGACCTAGTCTTTGACTGAAAATTGGCTAGGAGTCTTCAAGTGAAAAAATAGATTATTTGTCAAAGTGTTGTGTTGAAGATCCAAAATCCAATGTACTTGATTTATCTAAAGATCCTACAGAGATATTTTTTAGGCCATCAATGCTTGAGGAACCTGGGGAACATGGGAATGAGTAGGCTATAGGAAACCCTAGAGGTAAATTAGAGTTATGGACAGGGGGAAAATAGGCCAATGAAGTTATAGGTAGGGAAGGAGGCTGAAAATGATAGGTAAAATCCCATAAGGAGTTTGTAGAAGTGACAAGGTGACCATGGAATGGCAAGCTGATGAAATAGTGAAAAAATTTCCATAAGGATAATGAATGCAGTGAGATTTCTGAAACTCACAATTTTCAAGGAAGGTTGTTTTAGAAATATAGAACCAATATTTAGTCATCTACATATAATGAAAAATATTTATGACTAACAGTGGCTCCACTTGGGGAGGGAAGCTCTTTTTTAGGAGGTGTCCAGAACCTCAGAGTTCAAATCCCTGAGTTTTGAAGATCAGTACCTTACTTGTACTTTACAGACCTCTTTTTCTCCTCCTGATGATTCGCTCCTGTTCTTTAGAAGCTATGATCTTAAAATATGAAAATACATGATTGCTTCAATATCAGTTCTACCTACCCATCATACTTTGCCTAACATTTTCTCTTCACTTGGGTGCTTTTGGATTGGAAAAACCCTTGACATCATTTCTTCTTTTGAAAGCATAAAAATTATCTACTTATACCCTTATCACTTCCAAGAGTTCAGATTAGGATAATGAGCTCTTTTATTCTCTACCTAGTCTACTTATCTGTTAGGGTTAACCAGTTTGACAGATCTTCATTCTCTAATCTACTAACATGAAATTTAAAACATGACCAAACCAAGGTTAAGCAATTTGATTTGTCATGGGCTGTAGCATTTTGGACAAGCTACACACAGACTTTATTTTTGTAGAAGTGAAATAAGAAGTTTGAGGGCTATGATTTAGAAATGGTTACTCATCCCTCTCCTTCTCTTTTGGTTTAGATTTGAGCATTGAAACCAACTATATTTTCCTAATATAATCTACTGATAAGCCAAGTTTAAATGGTTTGGAAAATCTTCTTTCACTAACCTATTAGCGGAAATTTAAAACATGTTCAATCATGATTAGGTTGTATGACTGAAAAAGAATTTATTTTCTTTAAAAGTAGCAACATTTGGACTTGCACACTTTCAGACATATTATTTTTGGTATGGGGCTATACCTCTTCTTTTTACTATTTTTCTTCTTTTCTTTGTTTTTCTCTCTTTTTTTCAAAAACAATATATAAAAAAAATGCTCATATTGCTGAGCTTATTGGCATACCTATCTATCCTAGTCTAACTTGGAGATTATATATACACTAGTGAACACTTTTCTCCAATGCAATCAATCAAGTAAGTGAATACATGATTGATTTTCATCCAACCCTTTAGGTATGTTGAAAAAACCAAAAGGCCACTCCCCCCTCGTTTTTGAACAAAAGTGCTCAAAATCTTCTTCACATTCTGCAACAAATTGTTCTTGGCATATTTTACTCCTTCTCTAGATGTCTCTAAGAAGCCAGTAAAAGGATCTTTGGATAGTATCTGGTCTTGAGAATTTAAATAGTAATTTGCATCCAAGACTATTTTTTGCTCCACTTTGTTACACTTGGGATTATTTTGAGAGAGAAACTCTATCTCTTCTTCATGATAATCTGATTTGGCAACCTCATAATGTTATGCTATGTTTTTCTCCAGTATGCTTGATATGCCCTTATTGAGTGTAATGGATTCTTCTTGCAGAAATTTTTTCGGGGTATTCTCTGGTAATAGGTCCTCTTGAGGAGAACAACATTAATATTAACATGTTCTATAGTTTCTGCATCAGAAAGTGAATCAGTGGATAAGTCAACATTATAACAAATAGGAAGATATTCTTTATATAAAAGTTTAAAGGTTGGTTGTATGTTTAGGATCTAATTGGTTTCTTCATTAATTAAAGGGGGAGGCATTTTACTTTTTCCTTGGACATAACTGTGATGCTTCTCTCCCTTTTGTGACTGATCATAAGGTGGGATTTTTTCTTGAGCCTTACACAAAAGAGATGAAGAATGAACATTTGTCTCTTTAGAGAGATCTCGTGGATCTTCCTTTATTTCCTGAATGATTTCATCCTCAATTAACTCCTTTTGGTTTTTATGACAACTATCTTGAGCATGAAATGCATGAATTTCTTCTAATATATCCATAGGATGCCAATTTCCCAAATCTTCGTCGGTGTTTACAAGGTATTGTAAGAGATTTTTAGATTGGTCAAAACAATTTTTAGCTAATGATAAAGATGGACTATTTTCCTTATAATTCTCATAAAATACCTTGTGGAAATCCTTTAATTAAAAAAAGAATACCAGAGTTTAGGCCTTCATATCATTCATTTTCTTTACATTCTAATTCACCATGAAAATATTCATGAGGAAGTCCTCATGACATTCAACTTTTAACCTCCATGTATGTATATGAAATTTGATGAGATGTAACAAGGGGTCATCAAAATTTTCATATTGAAATATAGGCAGGTTTTTTTCCCAATTTATCTAAGGCATTTTGTGTGGGAATCCAGGGATGTGATCTCTGTTCATTAGATCATACCTTCATTGTATCCTTGGATTCATATTTTTCCATCAGTTAGAGGAAAGGGCTACTACATATTTATAACCAGTCTATATTCTTCTACCAGTGGAGTCTTTAGGTTTATTGAGATTTGTGGAGTCACCATATGGTGGAATTAAATTTTTTTGTCCACCATCAAAAACCAGATACCAGTCTTGGCTAATAATTGAAACATTAGAAGATAGAATTGGGATCCAATAGATCAGAGAAGGTTGAGAGTTTATAACAGTTTTGAAACATAGAGCTAATCTGTAAGAATACTGAATTCACACAGTATGTTACTGGGATTTATAGTGTTATGACTGATTGATACATTACCATAGGATTATATTATAAACAGTGGGGTCAACAGGGCTACTGAAGACAAGTGGATTCACTCGGTGGATGATGCTTACTGTTTTGAGGATGTACTACTTGTCCACCATAAACAATTGGATACCAATATAGAGATTTTTTTGGGTTTTCTGAGTTCTTTATGTTACACTAAGATTTTCAATGAGTTTTCTCCAATATGGTCACCATGGTGCTAGTCTGATGAATCAAACAAATATCACTCTTGGATAACACTTGATTTATCTAAGTTTGGCAGGGGATTTATGAGCTCTTAAGGAATTTGTAAGCTTTTTACTTACTCATATCCCCAGTGGAGTCGCCATTATGTTAGGTCCCAGTAAGTTGTCAAATTGGTAAGACCAAATGTAGAAGGGTAACATTAAACCAATATTTGGAGTCCTAGGATGTAGCCTTCATAGAATCAAAGAGGGCTCTCTCTATATTTGTGTGAAAGATGTAATTTGATAGATTTTAGAGTTTTGATTTTAGGCTAGTTGTAAAGGTTTGTTTGTTTGTTTGGTTGGTTGGTTGGGTAGGTTGTCAAGCAGAATAGATAGAGTGAGAAAGGTATAAACCATCGGGCTATGGAGCCTAAAAAAGGTTTTGAGAAGTGCAACAATAGGTCAAGGTTATATCACAGGGAAAGTCTAACAAAGCCAAGTGGATCTAAAATCTTATGTGAGTGAAGTGAACATTAAATTGTGAACATAGTAGGTGTAAAGGGAAATTAAGAATCCTTTAACAAATACTTTAACAAGAATTTCATTTAAGATCAATATGCATGAAGAAATAACCAAATACAGGGCATACCAATAACTTATTTGACCAAACCCTAGCAAGTAAATATTAAGACAACAATCTAGTGAACCATAGAGAGAAAGAAACTTGTAATTCCTCTAGTGATTTATCCTTTAGGAAAAGAAAACATTTAAGACAACATATAGTAAATATCAAAGAGTGTGGAACTCCTAATTTCCTTAATCAAACTACAAATAAATTCAAAGCAACCATTCAAGATGGAAAAAATGGTAGGAAAAACCATAAACCTCTTTAGTCAAACCCTATTTAGCAATACTTCAAAGTAAAAACCTCAAAAACAATGTTTAAAGTCATACCAAAGGCAGGGCTAACCATAAACTTCTTTGACATGGTCTCCATTAAATCATTCTTGATATAAAAAATTTTAGTGGGATTAGAGAGCAACTAAGAATTCTATAAACTGGCCTAGTAGAGGAAAACGTACAAGCAATAGAAAGAAGACAGAGTTAAGGTGCCTCTAAACAACATTTCTTAACCTGAACTTTCTGTTCTACTGCATGAGAAAGATGAAGCAAAATGAAAAAATAAGAAAAAAAGAAATAATTTTGAAAGACATCACCATTTTCCATGCTCATGAATCCTGCAAGTTTTCTTGCTCCATTGTCATCCAAATCAAAGCATTCATAACACTCCTAAGCCAATTTCTCCTCAACTCCAAGTCTATGTATTGAGTTTAAAAATCAACCAACATTCAACCAAAAACTACACTGAGGCTTCCATGTAGTATTTAACTTGAAAAGGAGGGGAAAAACCCTAACTAGGGTTGAAAAATGTCATTAATTACAATCATAAATGGCATTTTTTTCCCATGAGACCATCTAAGGCCCAAGGCACAAATATCCTAATTCAATAAATGAAAAAATAGCTCCTCAACCAAATTTGGCAAAAAAAACTAACTTTGAGGCTCCTCAATAACTTTCAAAATATATCCAAGTGTGTTTTGTTGACTTTTGGCAAGGGTGCAACACTGAGGTTCAAGGGCGCAACACCAGGCGAAGGGCGCAATGCTAGCACTAGGAAAAATTGCTTGTTTTCTAACCAAGATTTGGAGGCCTTCCAGGTGTCCAAATGAGCTCCATGATAGCTCATTGGAAAGGCTATCCTATACAGCTTCCAAATATACCTTTAGTTATCCATTTGGTGTCCACTTTCCTACTCAAAAACGCATTCTCCCAATACTGCTAAGGGCACAATGCCAGCTCTGAAAATAGGGCAAAACGTTGATTTTTTGCATGTTTTTGGCATTTTTGGAGGACCAGTTGTGCTCTAAATGAGCTAAAAATTTGTGACGGTGATGTAATTGGCCTAATGATACTGAAAATTTCAAGTTTTCCTCCAATGGGTGGCCCAAAAAATAGCGCAACGCCAATGGCGCTGTGCCTTTGGCCCTCCAAAATAGTCAAAAATCCAAAAACTTCAAAATTGTGCGAAATTTTGAATTTACCCTGATGATTAGGTGTGGCATGCTTGTAGTTAAGCATCATCAAGGACGTGAAGATTTTATTTTCCTTTTGCCTCCTTTAGGGCTTGAATATTTGCAAGGGCTCTTTTGTGCCTTGCCATTGCAATCTTGTTTCATAAGGCATAATGCCTTGCCATATTCTTTTGGAGGTCAAGGTCCCTCTTGGTCTTTTCCAACTTACCCTCCAAGTGTTTTTTTCCCTATATAACCAAGGTTCCCAATAATATTCTATTTCCATGTCAAATAGCTCACTTGGAGTGGGCTTCTCTGCCCATCCTATCTGTTTCTCTCTCTCCATGGCTAAGGCCTTCTTTAAGCCAATCGTCCTTGGTCTCTTCCTGGGCAGTTGTTCTTCCTCTTCTTCAGTGTCATCGTGAGTGCCCAAGATCTATTCTTGCTTTGCCTTTGTCTTTCCAGCCTCTTTATGAGCCCCAATAGCTCTGATATCATAGATGGAATTCTCTGCCTCTAGCTGCTTCTTTTCAACCTAAAAATAGTGAATCACATTCTTAGCTCTACCTAAATTGGATTGCAGATCCTTAATCTAGGCATATTTTCTTTTGAGTAGCATGGTTGTGATACTCTCCTCATTTTCATAATCATTTTCAAGGTGAATAAGTTGAAATTATTGTTTAGTCTCATGTTTTTCTTCTTCTTCTTCATCCATGATATTTTCCCTACCTTTATCAAGCTGTTTGGTTGATGTAGAAGGCATGGCCCCTTGCCTCTTAAGGGTAGCAAACACATGCCTATTTCCCCTTTGGTAAGTCAAAGAAAAAGGCTCTATTTTAAGCATCTAACTATCATCTTGGCTCTTATCATCACTTCTCTCATGGTTGCCATCATCACTATTGCTTTCTACCTCATCACTATTTGTCTCACTGCCCTCACTGCTCTTATGACTGTCATCATCACTACCAACCTTATCACTGCTAACATCATCACTAATATGTGCTTCACTACCCTCATTGTCATCATGGCTCTTTGATCTACTAACATCATCCTCACTGATATCATTGCCCTTTTCCTTGCTTCTTTATTCTTCGCTGACCTCTGCCTCCTCATTTCCTTCTTCTTCATTGCTTAATTCATCATTGCTTGATTTCTAATTTCCCTCTCCCTCATTGAAATTATATTTCTCATTGTCACCTTCCTCATTGTTTGATTCTTCATTGTTAACTCCCTCATTGTTTTATGAACTAGTACCATGAGAGGATAGTGAGGGGTTGTGACAGGGCGATGAAGAAGGATTTTCCTAATTTGAAGTAATATGTGTGGATGGTGAAGAGGATGAGTCATCATGAGGTGAGGGAATGTGAATGGATGGAGAAACATGATCAACAAGAGGTGATGGAGGAGTAGGAATAGGAGGATGAGATGATGAAGGCATATCTTGCTGAGGATGGAATTTTGGAGTAGTAAACACTTCATTGGCAATGAAGGTCTCCCATGGAATACCCTTCTATTGAATTTTGTGCATAAAAACCATTTTAATGAGTGAGTGGTGGAAGAGGCTTTGCATCTGCCGAGGGAAATCTCTCTTCTGCAATATATAGGCCATTTTTTCAATTCTTCTTTAGAGGTAATAGGGTATATGCATCATCCTACCCTAGTAAAATGCATAATTAGTCTGATGTGGTAGGATTAAAGCTAGGAGAACCTTCGCTAACATGTAAAATACTTCATAATTATCCTCATCATAGGTGCATATCTATCAAGCAAGTGAGAGAAATGAAAGATATATTTATTGTTGTCCTTTTACATAGGCTTTAAATATGGCTCATAGTAGCTCATGTCAAGATTGGCCTGCTTGAACCATTTCTCCCCTACACTAGGTATGTCAGTGGCATTGGCAATAAAATCATTAGATAAATTAAAAGTGACCCTACAAGGTTAACTTATTTGTCATGTAAGTTAATGATGAATATTTTAGTTAGCTCAGGGTGGTTTTGCACCTGTTGTACCCTTTCACAAAAATCAAGGAATCCTACATGCTTGAAACATTGAACAGTAAGGGGAGATGCCATTATCTCCCTTGTGATGTGGGGTTCAAACCTATTTATTTTTCCACCTTTTTGCTCATGCCTCCTTGTCATTTGAACTTCTCCCCCACTATCACTATCTTCTAACATTGTAGATTCTGCCTTTCAGAAACCTTAGGAATGAAAATGGAAATGAGATGAAGGGATGGTGGAGTGGTAGCCTTTATAAGTGAATGAGATGAATGAGAAAGGGTGTAAGTATGTGGGAATGAGGGATAAGCTAACCACTCAATGACAACCTTATGTTGATATGTCAAAATCTGTTTTGAAATACTAGAGGTTGATGTGCAATTGAGGTGAATGAGGGTAATTGAATGTCAAATTTTCTTGAAAGTGAAGGGACTAATTGTATGAGTGTTATGATCAACCTAGATGAATTAAAACCTTCACAAAACCCTATTTCACCTCTATATTCACTAATACTCTTTATGGGTAGATGAAATGAGGCTAGGCAATGATTTCAAGCTTTGTAGCCTAGGGTTTATTCTTAGTATTTTCTTCTTTCAACTACAAATGATCAAAAATCTTGAAAATGTGGTTAGGGCATCCACTTACCATTAATAATTTCCTTGGAGGACAATGAGGGAAACTTGAAAGAAATTTGAGTATATTTGAGTGTTTGTAGGGCGTAGGAGGCCCTCCTGGCCAAGGGCACAGCGCCTAAGGCAAGCACGGAGCGCTTAAACCTAAGCGCGCAATGCTCTGTCTTAGGTGCACAGTTCTCAAACTATTTTCACTGGGCTTATCAGGTAAAGGTGCAGTGCCTTCCCCATCATGCAACACTCAGGTCTAGGGGTGTAGCACCTATGTGTTTTACATGGGGAGAAATTTACAAGCACATAGCGCTCGATTCCAGGCATGATGCACCAAGATGAGCGCGCATCGCGTGTCTAATTTTCCCAATTTCAACTTGAAACTCCCAAATTTTTCACTCCTGAATGCTCTGATGATTGTTTGCAAGGAAATTTATATTTTGAATTGTTTGTATGACCTTTTATAGGCAAATGATTTAATTTATCTTTGATAACCCATTTCCTAATGTTTTAAGTCCTTTTCATATTCTTTCACTGATAATATTCATGCCTTTTTGCTTGTAGGTTGTTGGAGTTATGAAACTTGCTCTTCTTTTCATCCTAGAGTCTTCAAGAAATGACCTGACCCAAATGTGTTTCATCGGGCATCCTCACACGGCATGACATGGCCCGTTTGACCGAACGAAGGAACAAGGGATAAAACGACAAACATGTTGCATGAATGAGAACAAGGCACCTGAGCGGTCATAAATTAGCAAATTTGATACGTTTGCCCTAAAACAAAATGACACGACCTGAACACATTTCATCGGGTGCCCTCACATGGTGTGAGATGACGTGCCCAACCGAATGAAGGCACAAGGGAGAAAACGGAAAATGGGTTGCACGAACATGCATAAGGCACCTAGGTGATCAGAAATTAGCAAATATGATATAGCCACCATCAAACGAAACGACCCGACCTGAACGCATTTGATCGGGCACCCTCACACGGTGTGAAATAGTGCACCTAACTGAATGAAGGCATAAGGGAGAAAACGACAAACTAGCTGCATGAACATGCACAGGGGCCTGAGCGGTCACAACTTAGAAAATTTGATACGACCACCCTCAAACGAAATGACCCGACCTGAACGCATTTCACCGGGCACCCTCACACAACATGACATGACCCACTTGACCCAACGAATGCACAAGGGAGAAAAAGGAAAACGGGCCACACGAGTGAGAACAAGGCACTCAGGTGGTCACAACTTAGAAAATTTCATACGGCCACCCTCAAACTAAATAACCCGACTTGAATGTAATGCGTTTCATCAGGCGCCCTCAAATGAAATGCCCCGACCCAAACACGTTTCATCGTGCACCCTCACACAACATGACATGGCATGCCTGACCAATAGAAGGAACAAGTGTAATGTTCCTACTTAGCCTAAGCTAAGAGGAATATTCCTTTTTTGCTTTATTTTCTGTTGCATGAATAAATGAATAAAGGAGGACATGTAAAACTCCTAAGAAGACTAAATAAATCAATGCCCATGTGAACACAGTTAAACCAGGGCCATTTAAATAATCACTTACAGGTGTGAAGGGGATTTGAGCTGTGAGACTAGGTTAACCTTGACCAAATATACAACTTTTTCTAGGTTCAATGCATCTCCTAAAGGGACAGCGCAGTTTTAGAAGGTGACCCCTCATGTGAAAAGAGCTAACTCATCAAGGTGGTTTAAGGTTTGAAAAGTCTCTGATATTATAAAAGGAGAGGGAAGGAAGCAATAGAATGTTGTTGATTGATCATATTCTTGAGTATTTTGTCTTCTTAGACAAATACTATTCTCTGTGGTTTAGAGGAGAATTGTTCTTGGAATTCCTATGCAGGGATTTCACCTCTTCCTTTGAGGATTCTTCCAGGAGTATTCGCTGAATTGATCCACTATCAGGCTTTAGGCCAATATCTAATTTCAATTGTAGTGCTGATCCATTGAGGTTTTTGCTACTCTTGCAAGTTGCAGCAAGTGGAAGTCTAGATTTGTAGAGATATAGTGTATTTTGGGAACCTATTCTCATGGAGTGTGTATTTTAACCTCCTGGAAGAGTGCCTCTTTTGTTTTTACCTAAGATCTAAAATTTGGCATTGGATATCTATGTCATTTGAGCTACAACATTTTTCCCGTTGATGGACTGCATTATTTTGATATGAGGTTCTTTCTGATGTTTTTATCATTGTTTTGATTAGAGATCTCTAGTACTGGGATTTGCCTTTCACTTAGGTGATCCATGGATTAGGTTGCTGATCCATGTTATATTTAGATCTGAAATATTGTAATGAAATGTAATATTTAGAAATTACTACAGCATTTTACAGATATGCAACTTGTATCTCATATCTACTCTTATTTATGCATGATTTGGTCAAAACCCCAAGGGGATCTTGTAGAGAAAACTATCTAGTTTCCAGATCTGATATCGATTTGATGTTTTGTCCAAATATCTATCCTAGATCTAATTTGTAATATGAAGCTTCTAGAACTCCTAAAAATAATGTTGTTGAGCCATTTATGCTGATATATACATGTTGTAGCTCTCTTTTCTAAAGCTATATTGCTCTCTTGTCTCATGCAACTTATTGTATATTGAAAGAGCTTCACTTTACTTCTGATTTGCTACTATAAATTCATTTATTAATTATATTTTATGGCCTCCTGCTTAAATTTTCAAATACTATGTTATTATTGAAACTTCTTGTTGTGCATAGCTGCAACCCCTCTTGTAGGGTGTTTTCCAGCTAGACTAGGTTGTGGGAGACCTGTTTACCACACCTAGTTTGATTTTTTTTTTCTCCCCTTATGGATCTAGACCCTAGATCTACTGATCTAAGGTATCCTAGGGCTACAAACTCATTTATTTACATCAATCTCTGAAGGAGTGCGTTATTTTTCCAAGGTTATTGTGCAATCCAAATTTGGGAACATTATAGTGGTATCAAAGCTCCTTTCTTGGCACAGCCTGTGCTTGCCTTGGAGCACCAGCCATGTTGCATTTAGAAGAAGAAGATCCTCTTACTGAGAGGGAGAATAGGTACCATAATAGAAGTCATAAAAAGTATGACTACAGTACTGATGACCCTGAAAAGGGTCAAGACAAGGGGAAAGCCCCTGAAGCTGTGAATGATAAAGAAGTAGAGGAGTTTTCAAAAACTATTTTGGATACCATGTAATATATTTCCAAGGAGATAAAAGAGATGAGGGTGGATAGAATGAGGGAATCTCCTGGGATATTTCAGCTGGGAGAAAGCTTAGATATGTCTCATCATGGGACTGGTCAACCAGTGAATCTTCCACTAGCCCCACAAGCTTCACAATGCTCCACTATGCCTACCTTCTTGGCTGTGGAGAATGAAGGACCACATGAGAAAATTCTCTTGAAGAGTAATTTCTGGAGTATGACTCTCACAGTTAGAAATTCAAGGATAACTTGAGTTTCCAAGACTTTTATCACATCAAGGACAGAAGAATACCAGGGAAACAGTATAAAGATGGTGGTTTCTTTCATGGTAGACACCACACTATGGGAAAATTCTTCTTTCCCAAGTTTGATGGATCATCCTCCAGTTCTGCCAAGGCATGGGTAGAAAATCTAGATATCTATTTCCAGTTGAACAAAGTCCCTGAAGTTGAAGCCATCAAGATTGCAACGCTAAAATTCGAAGGTGAAGCACACAATTAGTGGTTTCATGGATTGGCTACATTGGGACACATCAATGTGACTACCTATGCTAAGTTCACTAGAATAATGGTGGAGAGGTTTGAAAGGAAGGATCCTGAAGCACCCTTCATAAGCCTTGCAATGTTGAAGCAGTTAGGAGATGCAGAGACTTATATGTCTGAGTTTTTAATATTATCAGTCATGGTCCCTAATCTATCTGTAGCAAGGAGAGTCTACATGTTCATTGATGGTGTGGAGGAACCTTTTCATGGGTTGGTTAAATATACCAAGCCCATCACTTGGCATGATACCATTGAGAGAGCTAGAGATCTCCAAGATGCCTTGCCAAAAGAAAATGAAACTTTCGAAAGTAAGGCCCCTCACTTTCCTAAGGGGATGGAAGGAAAATTTTCTCCTCCCAAGGAGAGCTCTTTGAATAAGCCTCTTGAGGTTGATCTCAAGAGGGAATTGAGGAAGAAGAAAATGTGCTTCACTTTCCAAGAGTCATGGGTACTAGGACATAGGTGTGTTGCTGGAAGAGCACACTACATAGAAGTATTTTAAGATTTTGAGGAGGAGGATGATGATGAGGAAACTAGGAAGGGTCACAGCGCTAATGATGATGAGGAAGAACAAACACCCACCAGAGATGGGATGGGAGCCTTTTCTCCAACCATTGGGACTCTTGCCTCTTTGAGAGGAGTGCCTAAGTACTTGACCCGAAGAGTACAAGGTTCAGTTATGAATCAGAGAGTATCTGTATTGATTGACAGTGGGGCAGCCCACAACTTTATTGATGCTCGCCTTGTGAAAAAGATAAGAATCCCCACTGATAATTTTGAGGGATTTTCTGTCCATGTTCTGGGAGATAGGACCATGCAGTTCATGCAATATGTTCCATCACTCTCTATCACTACAGGATCCTACACCCTGGTGAATCACTTCTTTTTAGTTGACATATGAGACACCAACATCATCTTGGGTTTGCAATGGTTGATTACCTTGGGGAAGGTTACCACTGATTGGAAAGCTTTGCAAATGGAGTGGGTGGACTTGAAGACTGGGAAACCACAAATTATTCAAGGCATGCACACTTATCCTTCACCTAATGTTTCCACACAAACAACAGAGATGGATTTGCGCTGTGGAAGTAGGGATCTCACAGTCCCTTCTCTCATGTTCATGAGGATGTTGCAAGGGACATTCTTATCTTATGGCAAGTCACCAGGAATGCCATCAGATTCAGATCTTGTGGGGGAAGCCTCACAAATTTCTACTCCAAATCTAGATCCAGGAAGGATTGGAGCAATAGAAGACTAAGCTACAACACTGCGGGAGGAGAATAATGGGAGGATAAACCTTCCAACAAACTACTTTGGCATTTGTAATGTCAAAAAGACAATCAGCAACAAGACAAGCACTCCCATGGAAGTATCAGCAGCACTGTCATTATTGAGCAGTGTGGATCTTTATTGGAAATCTCAACTGCTTGTAGGGTATTCCAAAGATCTCCACACAGGTGTGATACTAGATGGCATGCATCAATAAGAGGGCTACTTGGTCCAAGGAGGGGTCATATATTATCATGGTAAGGTATTTTTGGCTAGAGCCTCCAAGCTCAAGCAGAAGATCCTACAAGGAGCATATGAAGAATTATTTCTCAGCCATATGTGTTCAATGAAGATCTATTCCTTGATCATGAAGAGTTTTGATTGGGAAGGCATGAGAGAGCAATTACATCAGCACTTTCAAGGGTGCAATATCTATGGAGGATTTGGGGAGCCAATGGACTCTTTGTAAGAGTCATCTCAGCTAGCTCTTCCTTTGCTTGAGAGGAAGGGAATGCTCATGCACAATTCCATGTGTGTGAAGGACTATGATGGTAAAGAATTTAATCATGATAAAAAAGTTTTATTTTCTAATATATTACATTCCTTTGCCATTTTTTTGCAGGTTATGACTCCTGAAGGGAGTGAGAGATCATATGGACCTCATAGTTTGTTGGGGGCCATTGAAACTTCTGAACTTGGCCACTCCCTTGATGTGCAAAGGGATATTTCTTTTCATGATGGGTGCTTCCCAAAGGCACCAAACTTATGTAACAACTTCAGCCATGTTGAGGTGACTTATGTAGCAAAAGTGTGGTGGGAATTCCACTTACCACACCAAGATCTAATGAAGACAAGAAGTTCACTACGCTGGCATCACATGTGGGATTTTGATCCACCTCCTCAAGTTCAGATTTCAGTTTGCATCTATGTAGTCTTGCTTCCATACATTGATGATATAGTTGTATTATTTATGGGGTTGTATGGACAGAGGATGGACAGTTTATATGTACCACATGGCTTGGAACTCCAACTTGTACTTCATGATACATGTTTTAGATGTAGCATTGCTCCACCCATGTTTATTTACATTGTGTTTTCCACTCCTGAAGGGATGGAATATGCACATTTTATGTTGTCCTTGGAGGAGAAATTCATGATGCTTTGTCTTGCTGAGCACTTGGGTTATGATGAAGATTTGATCCTTGATGATTCCAACAATGAAGGAGTTGAAGTACTACAGCTCTTACCTTATCAGTTGCTTGAGGACAAGCAACATTTTGGAGGGGAGGAATGTAATGTTCCTACTTAGCCTAAGCTAAGAGGAATATTCCTTTTTTGCTTTATTTTCTGTTGCATGAATAAATGAATAAAGGAGGACATGTAAAAATCCTTAGAAGACTAAATAAATCAATTCCCATGTGAATAGAGTTAAATCAGGGCCATGTAAAAAATCACTTGCAAGTGTGAAGGGGGTTTGAGCTATGAGACTGGGTCAACCTTGACCAAATCTATAGCGTTGTTTAGGTTCAATGCATCTCTTAAAGGGACAACACAGTTTTAGAAGGAGACCCCTCATGTGAAAAGAGCTAACTCATGAAGGTGGCTTAGGGTTTGCAAAGGCTCTCATCTTATAAAAGGAGAGGGAAGGCAGCAAGAGAAGGCTGTTGATTGATCATATTATTGATTATTTTTTCTTCTTAGAAAAAGACTATTCTATGTTGTTTAGTGGAGAATTGTTCTTGGAATTCCTATGTAGGGATTTCACTTCTTCCTTTGAGGATTCTTGGAGGAGTATTTTCTGAATTGATCCACTATCAGGCTTGAGGCCAAGCTTTACCTTCAATTGTAGCACTGATCCATTGAGGGTTTTGCTGCTCTTGCAAGCTGCAGCAAGTGGGAGTCTAGATCTGTAGAGATCTAGTGTACTTTGGGAACCTCTTCTCATGGAGTGTGTATTTTAACCTCTTGGAAGAGTGTCTCTTTTGTTTTTACTTCAGATCTGTAATTTGGAAATGGCTATTTATTTAATTGGAGCTATATCGTTGTTCCCATTGATGGACTTTGTTATTTTGATATGAGGTTCTTTCTGGTGTTTTGATCACTGTTTTGATTAGAGATCTCTAGTACTGGCCTTTGCATTCCACTTAGGTGATCCATGGATTAGCTTGCTGATCCATGTTATATTTAGATCAGATCTATTGTAATGAAATGTAATATTTAGAAATTACTGTAGCATTTTACAGATATACAACTTGTACCTCATATCTAGTCTTATTTCTGCATGATTTGGTCAAAACCCCAACGAGATCTTGTAGAGAAAAATATCTAGTTTCTAGATCTAATATATATCTGAATTTTGTCCACAGATCTATCCTGGATTTGAGTTGTAATATGCAGCTACTACAGCTCCTAAAAATAATGCTGTCGAGCCATTTCTGCTAATATATACATGTTGCAACTCTCTTTTCTGAAGCTATCTTGCTCTCTTGTCTCATGTGACTTACTGTATATTGAAAGAGCTTCACTTTACTTCTGATTTTATTATGTACATTCATTTATTAATTATATTTTATGTCATCCTTCTTAAATTTTCAAAGACTACGTTATTATTGAAGATTCTTGTTGTGCATAGCTGCAGCCCCTCTTGTAGGGTGTTTTTCAGCTAGACTAGGTTGTGGGAGACCTGTTTACCACACCTAGTTTTATTTGTTTTTTCTCCCATTCTGGATCTATACCCTAGATGTACTGATGTAAAGGATCCCAAGTCTACAAAATAATTTATGTACATCAATATCACAAGCGGTGTGTTATTTTTCCAAGCTTACTGTGCAATCCTAATTTGGGAACATTACAACAAGGGATAAAATAACAAACGGACAGCACGAAGGCGCACAAGGCACCTGGACGATCACAACTTAGAAAATTTGATACAACTACACTCAAATGAAATGGCCCGACCTGAACACTTATCATCAGGTGCCCTCACATGGCGCGCCTGACTGAGCGAAGGCACAAGGGATCAAATGAAAAACATGCCACACAAATCTGCACAAGGCACCGGGGCAATCACAACTTAGAAAATTTGATACGGGTGCCCTAAAATGAAACGACCTGACCTGAACGAGTTTCATCAGGCGCCCTCACACATCGTGACACAACGTCCCTAACCAAATGAAGGCACAAGAGAGAAAATGACAAACGAGTCACACAAAATTTCACAAGGTAGTCGGGCAGTCACAACGTAGAAAATTTGATGTTGTTGCCCTTGAATGAAATGAACTGACCCGAATGCCTTTCATTGGGTGCCCTTACACGACGTGACATGGTGCACCCGATCGAATGAAGGCATAAGGGAGAAAACATCAAACGGGTCGCATGAACGAGCATAAGGCACCTGAGTAGTAATAAATTAGGAAATTTGATATGACCACCCTGAAACGAAACGACCCGACCCAAACACGTTTCATCAGGCACCCTCACACGGTGCAACACGGCATCCGTGACCAAAAAAAGGCACACGGGAGAAAACAAAAAATAGGCCGCATGAATGTGCACAAGGCACCTAGGTGGTCACAACTTAGCAAATCTAATATGGGCATCCTCAAAGGAAATGCCCCAACCCGTACGAGTTTCACCCGATGCTCTCACACGGCGCGACACGGCGTGCTTGACCGAACGAAGGCACAAGGGAGTACACTGAAAACAGGCTGCTAGAACATGCACAAGGAACCCAGGAAGTCATATGGCCACGCTCAAATGAAACGACTCGACCAAAATTCGTTTCATCGGGTGCCCTCATACGGCGCGACACAGCCCGCCCGACTGAACGAAGGCACAAGGGAGAAAACAACAAATGAGCCATAGGAATGTGTATAAGGCACTAGGATGTTCACAACTTAGAAAATTTGATTTAGTCACCCTCAAATGAAATGACTCGACCTGAACGCATTTCATCGGGCACCCTCAAACGAAATTACCTGACCTGAACTCATTTCATCGAGCGCCCTCACATGGCGTGACACGACGCGCCCGACCGAATGAAGGAATAAGGGAGAAAATGGAAAATGGGCCTCACGAACATGCACAAAGAACCTAGGTGGTCATAACTTAGCAAATTTGATACGACTGTCCTAAAAAAAAAGGACCCGACCCGAACGTGTGTCATCAAGAACCCACACACGACACGACATGGTGCACCTGAAAAAATGTATTTCCTTGGGTGCCATCACACGACTTGACCCGAACGTGTTTCCCTGGGCACCCTCACATGACCCAAGACATCCAGACTCGAACGCGTTTCCTTGGGCACCCTCACACGGCCCGACCCGACCCAACTCGAATGAAGGCACAAGGGAGAAAACGGAAAATGGGTCGCACAAAGGTGCACAAGGCACACGAGCGGTCACAGCTTAGAATTTTTTATATAGCCTCCCTCACACAACCTGACCCAAGCTGAATAGAATGTGTTTCCTTAGGTCCCCTCACAGGACACAACCTGCTCTAACTGAACGAAGGCACAAGGGAGCAAACGGAAAATGTGCCACAAGAACATGCATAAGGCACACAGGCGGTCACAACCTAGAATTTTTTATACGCCCTCCATCACATGATCTGACCTAAATGCATTTCCTTGGGTGCCCTCACATGACCCGACCCAGCTTGAACGCGTTTCCTTGGACGCCATCACACGACACGACCCTACTTGCCCAAACGAAGGCATAATGGAGAAAACGACAAATGGTTCGCACGAACGTGCATAAGGCACACGGGCAATCGCAACTTAGAATTTTTTATATGGCCTCCTCACATGACTCAACCCCACCCTGCCTGAACACGTTTCCTCGGGTGCCCTCACATGGCCTGACCTGACCCGCCCAAACAAAGGTAGACGGGAGTAAATGGGAAATGGGTCACATGAACATGCACAAGGCACAAAGGTGGTCATAAATTAGCATTTTTGATGCAGCCGCCCTCACATGACCTGACCCAAAATCATTTCCTTTTGCACCCTCACACAACCCAACCCAACCCAACCCTACCCGACTTGGCCGAACATGTTTGCCTGGGCACCCTAACACGACACTACCCGACCCAACTCGACACGCCTGAATGCATTTCCTTGGACACCCTCACATGAAATGACCCGATCTGACCGGCCCGAACACATTTCCTTGGGCGCCCTCACATGGCACGATCCGACCATACTCGCTCGAACGAAGGCACAAGGGAGAAAATGGAAAACGGGTTGCATGAACATGCACAAGGTACCCACGTGGTCACAACTTAGCAAATTTGATATGACGCCCTCAAATGAAATTACTTGACCCAAACGTTTTTCATCGGGTGACCTCAAATGAAATGACATGACCTGAACGTGTTTCATCGAGTGGCCTTACACAATGTGACACGGTTCGCCTGACCGAATGAAGGCACAAGTGAGAAAATGGAAAAGGGGCCACACGAACGTGCATAAGGCACCCAGGTGGTCACAACTTAGCAAATTTGATATAGGTGCCCTCAAACGAAATGACCTAACTCGAACACATTTCAACGACTGCCCTCATATGACATGACACGACGTGCCCGACCGAATGAAGGCACAAGGGAGAAAATAGAAAATGGGTCGAACGAATGTGCACAAGGCACCTGAGCATTCACAAATTAGCAAATTGGATATGGCCACCCTCAAATGAAATGACCCAACCCAAACGTGTTTCATCAGGCACCCTTGCACAATGCGACACGACGCGCCCGAATGAATGAAGGCACAAGGGAGAAAATGACAAATGAATTTCTCAAACATGTACAAGGCACCTATGATGTCACAACATAGAAACTTTGATATGGCCACCCTAAAATGAAATGACGCAACTTGAACGTGTTTCATCGGGCACCCTCACACGACGCAACACAGCTCATCCGACCGAACAAAGGCACAAGGGAGAAAATGGAAAATGGGCTACAAGAACATGCATAAGGAACTTAGTTAGTCACAACTTCACAAATTTGATACGACTGCCCCCAAATGAAATGATCTAACCCGAACGCGTTTCACCAAGCGACCTCACAAGACCCAACAAAGCGCGCCTGACTGAATGAAGGCACAAGGGAGAAAATAGAAAATGGGGCGCGCTAACATGCATAAGGCACTTGGGCGATCACAACTTATTAAATTTGATACGACCTCCCTGAAACGAAAAGACCCGGTCGGAACGTGTTTCATTGGGTACCCTCATACGACGCGACATGGCATGCCTGACCGAATGAAGGAATAAGGGAGAAAATGGAAAATGGGCTGCATGAACATGAATAAGGCACTCAAGTGGTCACAACTTAGCAAATTTGATACAATCACCCTGAAACAAAACGAGGTGACCCGAACATGTTTCATTGGGCTCCCTCACACATCGCACCCAACCCAACGAAGACACAAGGGAGAAAATGGCAAACGGGTCACACGAATGTGCACAAGGCACTTGGGTGGTTACAACTTAGCAAATATAATATGAACACCCTCAAACGAAATGACCAGACTCGAATGTGTATCATCGGGCGCCCACACATGGGGCGACACAGCACGCTAGACCGAATGAAAGCACATGGTAGAATATGACAAACGAGCCACACGAACATGCACAAGGCACATGAGGGGTTACAACTTAGAAAATTTGATACGACCTCCATCAAACAAAATGAGCCGACTCGAACATGTTTCATCGGGCACCCTCTCACATGACACAACGCGCCCGACCTCTAAAAGGCACAAGGGATTAAACGAAAAACGGGTTGCACAAACGTGCACAAGGCACCCGTGCGATCACAACTTAGAAAAATTGATACGTCCACCTTCAAATGAAATGACCTGACCTGAACGCCTTTCATTGGGCGCCCTTGCACATCGCGACACAGCCCACCCGATCGAACAATGGCACAAGGGAGAAAATGGAAAATGGGCTGCACCAACATGCACAAGGAACCTGGGTGGTGATAACTTAGTAAATTTGATACGACCACCCTCTAATGAAATTACCTGACTTGAACGAGTTTCATCGGGTGCCCTAAAATGAAATGACTCGACATGAATGCATTTCATCAGGTACACTCAAATGAAACGACCCAAACCGAACATGTTTCATTGGGTGCCCTCACATGACACGATACAGAGCGCCCAACCAAACAAAGGCACAAGGGAGAAAAAAGAAAATGGGCTGCACAAATGTACACAAGGCACCTGAGCAGTCACAACTTAGAAAATTTGATACAGCCTCCCTAAAAAAAAACGACCCAACCCGAACGTGTTTCATCGGGTGACCTCACACGGAGTGACATGGCGCACCCGAGCGAATGAAGGCACAAGGAAGAAAATGAAAAATGGGCGGCACGAATGTGCACAAGGCACCTGAGCAGCCACAGCTTATCAAATTTGATACGGTCGCCCTTAAAAAAAATGACCTGAACCGAATGCGTTTCATTGGGCACCCTCACAAGTGCAACACAACACACCTAACCGAATGAAGGCACAAAGGAGGGAACGAAAAATAGGCTGCATGAATGTGCATAATGCACCTGGCTGGTCAAAACTTAGCAAATTTGAAATGGCCACCCTCAAATGAAATGACCTGACCTAAACGCATTTCATCGGGCACCCCCACATGGCACAACATGGTGTGCCTGACCAAATGAAGGTACATGGGAGAAAATGATAAACGGTTCACACAAACATGCACAAGGTACTCGCACGGTCACAACTTAGCAAATTTGATATGACCGCCCTGAAATGAAACGAATCAACCTGGACGTGTTTCACTGGGCACCCTCACACGTCACAGCATGGTGCACCCAATTGAATGAAGGAATAAGGGATAATATGGAAAATTAGCCGCACGAACGTGCAGAAGGCACCCGTGTGGTCAAAAATTAGAAAATTTGATATGACCACCCTCAAAGGAAATGACCCGACCCGAAAATGTTTCATCGGGCACCCTCGCACTACGTGACATGACGCGCACAACCGAATGAAGCCACAAGGGAGTGAATGGAAAACGGGTCGCATGAACGTGCATGAGGCACCCGTGGGGTCACAACTTAGCAAACTTGATACAACCACCCTCAAATGAAACAACTCAACCAGAACACATTTCATTGGGCGCCCTCACATGGCGTGACACAGCGTGCTCGATCAAATGATGGAACAAGGGAGAAAATGGAAAACAAGCCGCACAAACGTGCACAAGGCACCCGGGTGGTAAAAACTTACCAAATTTGATATGGCTCCCCTCAAATGAAACAACCTGACCTGAATGAATTTCATCGGGCACCATCAAACGAAATGACCTGACTGGAACGCATTTCATTTGGCTCCCTCAAACGAAACTACCTAACCCGAATTCGTTTCGTAGGGCGCCCTCATAAGGCATAAGGAAGCAAACAGAAAACGAGATGCCTGAACATCCACAAGGTACCTGACCTATCTCAACTTACCAAATTTGATACATCCTCCCTCAAAATAAACGACCCAACCCAAATTGCGTTTCATTGGGCACCCTCACACGGAGCAACATGATGCGCCCGACCGAATGAATGCAAAAGGGAGAAAATAGAAAATGTGTCGCACGAATGTACACAAGGCACCTGAGCAGTCACAAATTGGCAAATTTTATACGGCCACCCTCAAATGAAACAAGCCAAACTGAACGTGTTTCATCAGGCACCCTCACAGGTGAGACACGATGCACCTGACAAAACAAAGTTACAATAGAGGAAATGGAAAACGAGTTGCACGAATGAGCACAAGGCACCTGGATGGTCACAACTTAGGAAATTTGATACAACCACCCTCAAACGAAATGACCCGACCTGAACGTGTTTCATCGGGCGCCCTCACAAGGCATGACACTTTGCGCCCGATCAAATGAAGGAACAGGGGAGAAAATGGAAAACGGGCCGTGCGAACATGCACAAGGGACCCAGGTGGTCACAACTTAGAAAATTTGATATGGTCATGCTAAAAAAAAATGACCTGACCCGAACGCATTTCATTGGGTCACCTCACACGCCGTGACACGACACGCCCAACCGAACGATGGTAGAAGGGAGAAAATGGAAAATGGACCGCATCTATGTGCAGAAGGCACTCGAGTGGTCAGAAAATAGAAAATTTTATACGATCGCCTCAAACCAAATGACCCGAGTTGAACGCGTTTCATCAGGTTCCCTCACACGGCGTGACACGATGCGCCTGACCAAACGAAGGCACAAGGGAGAAAATGGCAAATGGGCCACACGAACATGCACAAGTCACCCAAGTGGTCACAACTTTGCAATTTTGATACAGCCGCCTCCAAGCAAAATGACCCGACTGAAACGCGTTTCATCTAGTGCCCTCACAAAGTGCAACACGGATTTCTTGACAGAATGAAGGCACAAGGGAGAAAATGGAAAATGGGCCATGTGAACGAGTACAAGGAACTTGGGCGTTCAAAACATAGAAAATTTGATACAACTGCCCTTAAACGAAATGATCTGACCCGAACGCATTTCATCGAGCACCCTCACACAACGTGAGATGACGTGCCCAACCAAACGAACGCACAAGGGAGCACACAAAAAATAGGTCGCATGAATGTGAATAAGGCACCCGGGCAATCACAACTTAGAAAATTTGATACGGGCGCCCTCAAACAAAATGACCCGACCCGAACGAGTTTCATCGGGCTCCCTCACACGGCATGAAACGATGCTCCCGACCGAGCTAACACACAAAGAAGTAAATAGAAAATGGGTTGCACGAATATTCACATGGCACCTGGGCGATCACATCTTAGATAATTTTACATGGCCATCCTCAAACAAATTGACCCAACTCAAACAGGTTTCATCGGGCGCCCTCGCACGGCGCAAAACTGCGTTCTCGATCGAACAAAGGCACAAGGGAGAAAATGAATAATGGGTCACACAAACGTGCACAAGGCACCCTGGTGGTCACAAATTAACAAATTTTATATAGCCACCCTAAAACAAAATGACCCGACCCGAACGTGTTTCAACGAGCGCCCTCACACGTCGCGACATGGCCCGCCAAATTGAACGAAGGCATAGGGGAGAAAACAGAAAATGGGCCACACCAACATGCCCAAGGAACCTGGGTGGTCACAACTTAGAAAATTTTATATGGCATCCCTTAAATTAAATGACCAGACCTGAATGCGTTTCATCGGTCGCCCTTAAACAACATGACTCGACCCGAATGCATTTCATCGGGCACCTTCATATGGCACGACATAGTGCGCCTAACCGAATGAAGGCACAAAGGAGAAAATGACAAGTAGGTTGCACAAATGTGAACGAGGAACCTGAGCGATCACAACTTAGCAAATTTGGTACAACCTCCCTCAAATTAAATGACCCGAACTGAACGCATTTCATTAGGTGCCCTCACACGACACGACACGGTGCACTCAACTGAATGAAGGCGCAATGGAGAAAATGACAAATGGGTCACACGAACATGCACAAGGCACCCAGGCGGTCACAACTTAACAAATTTGATACGCTCACCCTCAAACAAAACAACATGAGTCGAACGGATTTTATCAGTCGCCCTCACATGGCATGACAAGGCGCGCCCGACCAAACAAAGGCACAAGAGATAAAATGGAAAATGGGTCACACGAACATGCACAAGGCACCCGGGCAGTCACAACTTGGAAAATTTGATACGGTCGCCCTCAAACGAAATCACCCAACCAGAATGCGTTTCATCAAGCAACCTCACATGACACCACATGGCACGCCTAATCGAACAAATGCACAAGGGAGAAAATGGAAAATGGGTTGCACGAATGTGCACAAGGCATTGAGGCTATCAAAACTTAGAAAATTTGATACTACTGCCCTCAAATGAAATAACCTCACCCAAATTCATTTCACTGGGCTCCCTCACATGGTGCGACATGACCCACCCGACCGAATGAAGGCACAATGGAGCAAACAACAACTAGGTCGCATGAGCATGCACAAGGCACCCACGCGGTCACAACTTAACAAATTTGATACGGCCACCCTCAAACAAAACAACCTAAGCTGAATGGGTTTCATCAGGCACCCCCACATGGTGGGACAAGACGCGTCTAAAAAAACGAAGGCACAAGAGAGAAAATGGAATATTGATCCGGATTTATGCAGGAACGCAATAGAATAAACATATAAACATAAATACAGATATGCAGCAGAAATAACATTTCATTTCATTAATATCAAAGAACTGAAATTTGCTTACAGACAGAATGGAAATAAAACTAGCTAGGGCGCTGGTAGCTATCTCTGAGAAGAGAGGTGGCGGCTACAGGCCTCTAAACTGAGTTACAATGAGGCTCGAGGGCCTATTTATCATTTAGAAACAATGGGAAATCCTAAACAGCCAAAAACCTAACCCTAGGAGATGAAGCGCCAAAACTATGGGCCCCGTTTGGGTAAATTGGTGTTTCAACTTCCCAGGGGCGTAACTTTGGCATACGATCTCCGTTTGACGCGTACCATACCTCGTTAGAAAGATCTTTGTGGATTATTGTTTCCTTCCCCAAAATGTAATGCTTCCATTGTCGACAAGCTTGCACAATGGAGTACATTTCTTTATCATATGTGGGGTACTTGCGAACTGTGTCAGACAATGTCTCACTATGAAATGCCACTGGATGTCCCTGTTGAGTAAGAACTGCCCCAATAGCATAGTCAGAGGCATCTGTCTCGATCTCAAATGGTTGTTGCAAGTCTGGTAAAGTGAGCATTGGGGCAGAACAGAGGCGGTTTTTCAGTTCTGTGAACGCCTTATGTTGAGGTTCCGACCAAAAAAAAATTTCTCTCGCTCCTCCCTTGGTGACTTGACTCAAGGGCCAAGTGATATGAGAGAATCCCAACACGAACCTCCGATAGAAATTAGCAAGACCCAGAAAGCTGCGAAGCTCTGTTATAGTGGTTGGGGCTGGCCAATCCCGAATTACTTGGATCTTGGCTGGATCCACATGCACCCCCCTTTCATCAATAATGTATCCCAGATATTGAACTGGGTCATGCCAAAAGTGCACTTCTCCAAATTGGCACACAACTTGTGTTGCCGCAGTGTTTGGAGGACTTGTCGGATGTGGTGAAGGTGCTCTTCCCAAGTCTGGCTGAAGATCAGAATATCATCGAAGTACACCACTACAAATGAGTTGGTGAATGGCCGCAAGATGTCATCCATCATCCTCATGAAGGTGGTGGGAGAATTCGTCAATCCGAAAGGCATGACCAGCCATTCGAAAAGGCCTTCCTTGGCTTTGAAGGCAGTCTTCCACACATTGGAGGGTTCAATTGGTACCTGGTGATACCCAGACTTCAGGCCGATCTTGCTGAAATATTTTGCACCTTTGAGTTGGTCCAGAAGGTCATCAATCCGTGGGATTGGGTACCTATTCCGAACAGTGATCATGTTCAGCGCTCGATAGTCAATACAGAGTCTCCACGTCCCATCCTTCTTCTGTACCAACACGATTGGGCTCCCATAGGGCGATGAACTTGGTCTGATGTGACCTTTCTGCAACAGCTCCTAAATCTGCCTCTTGATTTCATCATTCTCCATAACAGAGCGCTGATAGATCGGTCCATTAGGTAGCGGCGCACCGGGTGTCAGATCAATCGGGTGCTTGACCTGACAGTGCAGAGGAACCCCTGTGGGTGAGGTGAATATGTCCCCGTACTCCTCCACAACCTTATCCATTTGTTGTTGTTGTGCAGAGGAGCCCTGTCTGGAGGTCTTGGCCACGGTCTTCTTCTTGCCCTGGGGGCGGATCATCAGGAAAACGAATTTCTCAGACGTTTGGAAACAAAACTTCTTGCATTCTTTAGAGTAACCAAAAGAGATAGCGAGCGGGGGTGGTGCCTCGGTATCTGTCGCTTATTTCCCAAAAAGTAACAATAACGACGCGAGGATGAGACTCGCCCGACGCCAGCGCATACAAGAAGTATGGTTTTCCAAATAATAAATAAAACATCAGCAGGAGCAACGTCATGTAATATATTAGGGAAAAGGGCTTGATGCTATAGGGAAGGCGCTGCCCCCGCTGGCTGACGTGGAGATCTCGTCCTTGGTGACGCCACCCAATGGTGTATGGATGTGGGTGAGCTATGGATGGCAAGCCCAACCGCTTCACCACATCTACTGAAATGAGGTTCTTTGGCTCCCATTGTAAACAATGAGCGTAAAGGGAGCCTTCTTCTGCCATATGGGAGTGGTAAAGACGTTCCTCCTCCTGCGGATATTATTGGTTCCTCCTTTTGGATCTTTGCAGTGGCAACAGTGGCATTGGGATCCGCATCAATAATCTGTTTCGCTTTTTCATTCGCCTTTTCAGGTTCTGATTCGGAGTCAGAGCATGCATCTGACTCAGAAGCCCTCATCTCGGCCACTAGCGACTGCTTGGCCCGACACTCACTTGTGTTGTGAGTGGAGCTCTTATGGAACTCACACCACTTTCCCGTGTCCTTCTTTGGCTTTGCGGTGTTGTTCTTTTCTTGTGGCTTCGATGAGTTGTCTTTCGCCGCCATGCCTTGGCTCGGTCCTTTGTTCTGCGGTTTGGAAGCACCTTTCCCTTGCTTTTGATTCGCAGATCCAAAGTCTCGCTTCTTCTGCTTGAATTTCTGCTCAATCTTGGCAGCATACCGATATGCCGTACCAAGCGAGGAGATGTCAAGGAACTCCATTTCCTCCTGAATGTATTTGTGCAGACAGCTGCGATACTTTAGCACCAGATGTTTCTCTGAATCTTTGATACCCAACTTTATGCGCAGGGTATGGAACAGATTCGTTAGCTCATGCACATCTTGATCCCTTTGTTGTCGTAGTGTGGTCCATTGTATGTACTTGTCCTCACAGCTCCCCACGGGATAGTACTGTTCCTTGACGGCGTCTCGGAAAGAATTCCAAGTTGGTACGGCCGAGAACAGAGAGGGTTCTGTCTGGTCCTTGTTCTCACAGTAGGTTTCCCACCAGTCCTTAACATGGGGGGTAGCTTTGAGGAGTGCAAAAATAATCTTCTCCCGGTCTGAAAAGTCATGAACCGAGAAATATCCTTCTAACAGATTCAACCATCTGTCTACGGCATCTGCGTCTATTTGACCCTCAAATATGGGAATGTCAAAATTTACTTGTACCTTAAAAGGATTCGCGCCTCCAGAGTGGCTGCTGGATGCAGATGCGCCACCGGTGGGTAGCCGTTGAAGGATCTGAGCAAAGTTATCCATCATCACGTTCCTTTTTCTTTCGAGGGTCTCCTCGAGAAATATTTTGATAGGATCTCCTGCTCCCTCATCTTTCTTTTCGTCCCCCATGGGCGTCCGTCGAGGTTTGCGAGGTTGATATTGCAAAGGTTCCACCAGATCGAGCCCTAGCTCCTTATACCCCGACCTCGTTGGGGACATGCAAAGAAGGATCGAGAAAAAGTTGACCGCTCTGATACCACTGATCCGGATTTATGCAGGAACACAACAGAATAAACATATAAACATAAATACAGAGATGCAGCAGAAATAACATTTCATTTCATTAATATCAAAGAACTGAAATTTTCTTACAGACAGAATGGAAATAAAACTAGCTAGGGCACTAGTAGCTATCTCTGAGAAGAGATGTGGCGGCTACAGGCCTCTGAACTAAGTTAAAATGAGGCTCGAGGGCCTATTTATCATTTATAAACAATGGGAAATCCTAAACAGCCAAAACCCTAACCCTAGGAGATGAAGCGCCAAAACTATGGGCCCCGTTTGGGTAAATTGGTGTTTCAACTTCCCAGGGGCGTAACTTTGGCATACGATCTCCGTTTGATGTGTACCATACCTCATTAGAAAGATCTATCCGAGGACTACAAATTTGGAATGAGAAACATTAATTGATGGACCCATGTTGCTCTCCGTTTTCCCAAAAGACGTCGTTTAGGGCCTCAAAATGGCTCCTGAAGTTTAGGACCTGAAAAACTGCTAAAAATAGTAAACTGTGCCGAAACTGAAAAACTGAAATAGACAATGGTGGAGCCCCAAGTGGAATAGGCGGGTGACCACCAATATCCACCTGGATCACAGATGGGCCGCACAAACGTGCATAAGGCACCTAGACGGTCACAACTTAGAAAATTTGATATGGTCGCCCTCAAACAAAATGACCTGACCCAAACATGTTTCATCGGGAAGCCTCACATGACGCCATATGGTGTGCCCTACCGAACAAATGCACAAGGGAGAAAACGACAAACAAGATTCATGAACGTGCACAAGACAACCGGGCGGTGATAAATTAGAAAACTTGATACAATCACCCTCAAATGAAACGACCCAACCTAAATGTGTTTCAGTGGGTGCCCTCACACGATGCGACATGACGCACACAGCCTAACGAAAGCACAAGGGATAAAATTACAAACGAGTCGCATGAACATGTACAAGGCACCCGGGCGGTCACAACTTCGTAAATTTGATTTGGCCACCCTCAAACGAAACGACCTGACCCAAACGCATTTCATTGGGCTACCACAAATGAAATGACATAACCCTAAAGCGTTTCATTGGGCGCCCTCACACGGTGCAACACGGCTCACTTGATTGAAGGAAGGCACAATGGAAAAAACAAGAAATAGGTTGCACGAACATGCACAAGAAACCTGGGCAGTCACAACATAGAGAATTTGATACAAGCACCCTCAAACAAAATGAACCCACCTGAACATGTTTCATTGGACACCCTCACAGCACGCGACATGGAATGCCCAATCGAATGAAGGCAGAAGGGAGAAAACGAAAAAATGGGCCGAATGAACATGCACAAGGCACTAGGGTGGTCACAACTTAGCAAATTTAATACAACCATGCTCAAACGAAACCACCTGACCCGAACACATTTCATTGGGCGCCCTTGCACGATGTGACATGAAGTGCCCGAACGAATGAGGGCAGAAGGGAGAAAATGACAAACGGGCTGGTAAAACGTGTACAACGCACCCGTGTAGTCACAAATTAGCAAACTTGATATGGCCACCCTTAAATGAAATGACTTGACCTGAACACGTTTCATCGAGCGTCCTCACATAATGTGACACGACCTACCCGACCGAACGAAGGCACAAGGGAGAAAATGGAAAATGGGCCCCATGAATGTGCAAAAGGCACTCGAGTGGTCAAAGCTTAGAAAATTTGATACGGTCTCCCTCAAACTAAACGACGTGACTCGAACACATTTCATCGGGTGCCCTCACATGGCGCGACACGACGCGCTTGACCGAACGAAGGCACAAGGGAGAAAATGGAAAATGGGTAACACAAACATTCACAACGCACCTGGGAGGTCACAACTTAGAAAATTTGATATGACAGCCCTCAAATGAAACAACTCGACCCAAACGCGTTTCATCGAGTGACTTCACACGGTGCGACACAACACGCCCGATCGTATGAAGGCATAAGGTATAATATGACAAATGAGCAACATAAATGTGAACAACGCACTCGTGTGGTCACAACTTAGCAAATTTGATATGACTGCACTTAAATAAAACAACCCAACCCGAACGCATTTCATCAGGCACCCTCGCATGGGGCAACACAACACACCTGACCGAATGAAGGCACAAGGGATAAAATGGAAAATCGGCTGCAAAAACATGCAAAAGGCACTCGTGTGATCACAACTTAGAAAATTTGATATGTGCACCCTCAAATGAAATGACCCGAATGGAACACATTTCATCTGGCACACTCGGACGGTGCCACACGACCCACCTGAACAAATGATTTTTCAAGGGAGAAAATGGAAAACAGGCCACACGAATGTGCATAAGGCACCCAGGCAGTGACAACTTATCAAATTTGATACGGTCACCCTCAAGTTAAAGCACCCAACCCAAATGCGCTTCATTGGGTGCCCTCAATAGAAACGACCCCACTGGAAAGCATTTCATTGGGTGCCCTCAAATGAAATGACCTGACCCAAACTTGTTTCATTGGGTGTAGTCACATGGTGCAACATAGTGCACCTGACCAGACAAAAGCACAAGGGAGAAAATGGAAAACAGGCCGCACGAATGTGCACAAGGCACCTGAGCGGTCACAACTTAGAATATTTGATACAACCTCCCTCAAATGAAACGACTCGACCAAAACACGTTTCATCAGGCACCCTCACACAAAGCGACATGATGTGCCCGACCGAATGAAGGCATAAGGGAGAAAATGAAAAATGGGCCGCATGAATGTGCACAAGGCACCCGAGCGGTCAAAAATTAGAAAATTTGATGAGGTCGCGCTCCAATGAAATGACTAGAACCGAACGCATTTCATCGGGCACCCTCACACAGTGCGACACGACGTGAACGACCAAGTGAAGGCACAAGGTAACAAATGAAAAATGGGCTACACAAATGTGCACAAGGCACTCGGGCAGTCTCAATTTAGGAAATTTGATAGCACCGCCCTAAAATGAAATAACATGACCCAAAATTGTTTCATCGGGTGCCCTCACATGGCACGACACTTCGCGCATGACCGAATGAATGCATAAGGGATAAAACGACCAACGGGTTAGACGGATGTGCACAAGGTACCCGGGTAGTCAGAACTTAGCATATTTTATACGACCACTCTCAAACAGAACAACTTGACCTGAGCGAGTTTCATCAGGAACCCTCACATGGCACGACATGGTGTGCCTAACTGAACTAAGGAATAAGGGAGAAAATGGGAAACAGGCTGCACGAATGTCCACAAGGCACCTAGGTGGTCACAACTTAGAAAATTTGATACGGCTGCCCTTAAATGAAATGACCCGACCCGAACATGTTTGATCGGGTGCCCTCAAATGGCGTGACATAGCACACCTGACTAAACGAAGGCACAAGGAAGAAAATGACAAACAGACTGTATGAATGTGCAGAAGGCACCCAGGTGGTCACAACCTAGCAAATTTTATATGACCGCCCTCAAAGTAAATAGCATGAGCCGAATGCATTTCATTGGGCTCCCTCATACGCCGCAATAGGGTGCACCCGACCGAAGGAAAGTACAAGGGAGAAAACAAAGAACAAGCTGCTCGAATGTGCACAAGGCACCCGGGTGGTAAAAAAATTTCATATTTGATACATCCACCCTCAAATAAAATGACCCAATCTGTAAGTTTTTCATCTGGTGCCCTCACATGGTGCGACACAGTGCGACCGGCCAAACGAAGGCACAAAGCAGCAAATGGAAAATGGGTTGCACAAACAAGCACAAGTCACCCACGCAGTCACAACCTCACAAAATTTATACGGATGCCCTCAAACAAAACAACCTGACCCAAGTGCATTTCATTAGGCACCCTCGCATAGCATGACACGGTGTACCTGATCGAATGTAGTCAAAAGAGAGGAAATGACAAACATGTCACACGAAAGAGCACAAGGCACTTGGGCAGTCACAACTTAGAAAATTTTATACAACCATCCTCAAATGAAATTACTCGACCTAAATGCATTTCAATGGGTGCCCTAACATGGCGCAACATAGCACACCCAACTGAATGAAGGTAGAAGGGAGAAAACGGAAAACGGGCTGCACGAATGTGCACAAGGCACTCGAGCGGTCACAACTTAGAAAATTTGATACCTTTTCCCTCAAATGAAATGAAACGACCCGAATGCATTTCATCGGGTGCCCCCACACGATGTGACATGGTGTTCCCAATCGAACAAAGGGACAATGGAAAAAATGGAAAATGGGCTGCAAGATCATGCAGAAGGCACTCGAGCAATCACAATGTGGAAAACGTGATATGACTGCCCTCAAACCAAACAACCTAAGCCGAATGCATTTCATCAGGCTCCCTCACACGGCGTAATAGGGAGCACTCGATAGAACAAAGGCATAAGGGAGAAAACAACAAATGGGCTACACGAATGTCCACAAGGCATCCGGGCGGTCACAACTTAGAAAATTTGATACAGCCAACCTCAAACGAAATGACCCGACCAGAATGTGTTTTATCTGGCACCCTCACACGGCGTGCTCGAACAAACAAAGGCACAAGGGAGAAAATGGAAAAGAGGCTGCATGAAGATGCACATGGCAACCAGGCAGTCACAACTTCACAAATTTGATACATACACCCTCAACGGAAATGACCCAACTCGAGTGCATTCATCGGGCACTCTCACATGGCACTCTTGACCGAACGATGGTACAAGGGAGCAAATGGAAAATAGTTCACAGGAATGGGCAAAAGTCACCTGGACGGTTACTACTTAGAAAATTTGATACGAATTCCCTCAAACAAAATGACTTGACCTAAAATTGTTTCATCAGGCACCCTCACACAAAGCGACACAGCATGCACAACCAAACGAAGGCACAAAGGAGAAAATGAAAAATGGGTCACACAAATGAGCACAAGGTACCCAGGTGGTCACAACTTAGAAAATTTGATACAACCACCCTCAAACGAAAGGACCCAACCCGAACACATTTCATCAGGTGCCCTCACACGATGCGACACGACACACCCAACCGAACAAGGGCACAAGGTAGAAAATGAAAAATGGGTCACACGAACATGCACAAGTGTAAGGCCCACACTTCATGATGTGAATTCAACAAAACTGGCACATCTACCGAGGCATTTGACAGAGTTCGGGCATTGTGTGATGTTACTGGAATATCATCACACTGTAAAGCGTGGGCATGTAGTGAAGGGCGAGAACAGGTGAGTGGAAATATGGGCGCATCACACATAGCCGACAGTGGTTGTTGGCAATGAAACATTTATAGTGAAGCATCACACCGTAGCTTATTTGGAAATTTAACGTATTAAAGATGGCAAGCCAACATGCAAACACAGGCTAAACGTATTAAATGACGAATGGGTGGGTCAGCTTGGGTTCGCCAAGTGACCCACTCCCACACATACTACACATATTAATAATGTGTGTAGATGGTTTGTTAAAGGCATCCATAAAATGATCATAAGTGTGTAGGAATTTGGAGAAAGGAATTGGAGCGACACCATGAGTTGCCAACAACTCGTTGGTGAAAGACTTGGTGGTTGAACGCAGGGCGAGGGCGTGGGTTAGGTTGAGTCGTGAATGTGTAGGCCATGTGGAACAATGTCGTAAGGCATACACACCACAAGTCAGGTTGGGTTAGTAAGAGCTTTGGTTGATTCGGGTGATAGACGTGCAAGACATGCAAGACGTGCAGAATAGTACCACATGGCGTCGGTAATGCAGGTCGGGTCAGGCAGGGTGTCCGCACGAGTCTAAATTTTAGTTCAGAGCTCGTTCTGGCATCATCGTAAGTCATAATTGAGTTTTGGAAGTTGCAGTAGGTGCGTATTTATGAGACAAAGCTAATCATACTATTAGGAAGTGATTTGGGTACACAGAGAGCTCAATCGAAGGTATGAACTCATTAGTAGTGCTGACCCGAGTGACCTGGTAACACTTGGGCAGACATATGCAGAAAATTCCCAGGGTGAAATATGATGTTGTAAATGATTTTTTTGTGCTATTTTGATGGTTTAAAACCCTTGAAGCTTGGTCAAAATGCTAACTTGCCTTGCCAAGGAGAAAAATTGGTTTTTGCTGTATTGGACTATATTTTATTATACACTTTATTAACAAGGAGTTTCCCCTCCCTTTTATGTATGGGCATACTTGTTTATTGATAATGGTGTTTATGTTTATTTCCATATATTGAAATTAAATTTTCTTAACTAATTGAACAAGTTTTTCTAAAGGCTTAATCTATATACTTGAGTATTTGGAAAAATAAAAAGTACGGTAGTGCTGCACCCATCTATAGCGTGGTTGAAAGACACCAAAGGTATAGGGGCGTGACAATTTGTATTAGAGCTTCATACTGGAAGGATACACACTTTTTTTTAACACTGGAAAATAGTACAGCAGAAGTTGACATCAATTAATGTCAAGCCTAAGGATTTACAGGGTAGGAACACATTATGTGTCAATTCCACAATCGGAAAAGCTCATAAATCATGCATCAAAAAGACATTTCCAGCAACAAATGAAATAAAATAGTAAAATGGACTCTTGGATCCCATATATTAGTCAATATACATTTCGAATCCAATATTAGAGCTGAAACAAAGCAAACAAGGTGGGTTAAATATATCTCCCTGCTATAGGGTAAAATGCTTGGGTTGTTGGTTATCGTATATCCCTCTCAGGGCTTTCCGGTGCCCAAGGCAGATAGTAAGATTAGATGTATAGTTCAAAAATATGGCATATACATTTTCATATTAACTTAAAACAACTTGATAGAATAATATAGAATATTACCTCTTTAATGATCTTGGAGTCCCTTAGAGAGCATTAGGTAGCGAAGCAGATGTTATCCTTCACCAGCTCCAAATCTTGGCCCTGCAATCAATTAAAACACCCGTGTCATTTCTAACATAGCATAAATTTCCTATCAATTAAGCCAATATATTATAAACATTTAAACTATGCCCATCTAAGCCATTCATCTCATGCTATATAAGTGATTAAATAATAATGACAATATCAACGCATAGAATGGACAAAAGAGATACAGTTCTATTGATTTATAAAAAGGAGGATTAGAACCGTCAGTTGTACCAAGCCCTCCTCAGCCTTCCAATCTCTCTATCTCTCAAAGTGGTGATGTCTTGATCAAGAATTTCTCAATGAACCTCTTTTACCTTTTACCTTCACACTACAACAATGATCTCTACTTCACAAGTATTCAAAAACTTTGACAATCCTTCGACCTTGAACTAAGATCCTTCAACTCCATTTTATAGGAGATGGAGAAAGCAATCATTGCCCTTCTCTTTCCACCAGTTCTGAATAGAAAAAACCAAGATATTTCCCCAACCTCCATGCTTTTTCCTTCTTTGAGAGTTCAGTTGTTTATGGCAAGGCCCAATAAGAGATTAGTGCTTTGCAGTTTCCTTTTTGTACTAACTCTCTTGTGAGAAAAAGCTGGAGATTCAAATAATTCTCTACAGGTTTTTCCCGTTTCAAACTTAAAACATGGGTAACACTGCCCTCTAGTGTAAACAAAGAATTTCCCTAGCCACTAACGCGGCCTATTCACTGATTAGCTATGTTATAACACTCTTGTGTTGTTATAGTGAGGCATTACCTTGGCAGAAATAGGTTTAATTTAGGTCTTTGTATTCCTTCCGTATTTATCTTCTCCTTTGAGGTGACAGGAGGTATTTTGAGTTGTAACATATGCCCCCTAAAGTGTGAGGTTAGAGAAAAAGACGATGGCCAAAATAGTTTACAATGTGTGTAGTAGAGATAAAGAGATTGAAAGACTGAGGAAAACCTGAAAAAATAACATATGTCAGAAGATATAGTATCTGCCTTGAGTCGAGCATTCCCATGCTTAGTAGGTTAAACAACATGATTTCTCTAGAATAGAGATATGAAGAATCTGTCCACTGATAAACACAATGTGGAAGTGTCTGTCATAACAGGATTTGGCTGAAGAAGCTGTCTCCACAAACAATATCGCAACTTGGGGAAAGGAACATAACTTTAATGATGTAACCTTTGCCCCAAGGTCTTAACCACCGATTCACTTAAACTGCATATTTATCAACATGTGAATGAAGGAGCTATCATTGAACATGTGAGAAATCATATGAATACCAGTCAATGATGAAAACTATTAACAAACGCGAAGGTGGCCACCGATAATGATGATGGTCCCTAAGCTGCACAGTACAATCTAGAGAATGTGAATAAAACGAGTTGAAGTCGAACACTCATAGAATAATTCAACCAGGAACCAATGATGAAGACTCCTGATCAAACACAAGACTACCTGCCACTGATTTCTGCAAGTATCCGGGTACTGATGGGTTTCTAGATCAACTTCCTAGATAAGATGTTGAAGTCAATAGGAAGAGATCTGTTGAAAGGTAGGCACTGAGGCATCCTACATCAGTCAACATGAAACGGAAATCCACTAATTTTGTTTATGATTGAGATAATGAAGAGTAAATGGGGATTTCATACGGCAAATAATTTCTGGCATAATGAGAAGTTTGGTTGATAACAGGAGCAGTAGATAGCGAGATCTGTTTGAACAATAGAAGGCACTGTAGCAAGGTATTAGGCAGCCGAGGCTTAATGAACACCAAAGAGTGTGTTAGGATTTTACCAGTGTAGGGACACTGGGAGATGAAGGCTAATAATCATAGATGGTAGGTTTTGGCTAACTGCGAAAGAGTTTTCTGGGAAGTGCCATGTTCAATATTTTTGGTGCCAAATAGACCTTTCTGAAGTGTAACAGAGGTAGTATCCACTTTGTCCAAATTTTTCCCCATCTGATTAAGCTTAACGAGTCCAGACGAGTAAAATTGGTGAATTTTTCATATTTAGCGAGTCTAAAAAAATATCGTAAAAGATGACTCCATTGGGGTACCTTTGTCATGTCTTAATAACTGGGCATGACAAAGGGAGAATAGTAAGCCCGAAACAGTTCATTTTCCGTGATTTAGTCCATCGAAGCCGGAAAAGTGAGAAATCTATGTTCAAAGGACGTATACCTCATTTTTTTATGAGTACAAGGAGACGGAGTAAACTCAGTACTCTTTTTGAAATTTTAACGAGTCTAACAAAGAAAAACTCGGTGCCCTCCGTGAAATTTTAACGAGTCACGCAGAGAAAAATCGATTACCTCTGTGAAATTTTAACCAGTCACGCAGAGAAAACTCGGTTACTTTTTTAGTTTAAAGAGCTTGGAAAAAGAGGAAAAGAATGGCTCCTTACTCTCTGTCGTGGTAGTTTAACAAGCCCGACAAAGTCAACTCAGGTTTTTTTCAGTTTTATGAGCAAGAAAAAGGTCCCTAAAAATAAATCTCAGCGCTCTTCATATCAGTTTTAACGATTCTGAAGAAGAAAAATCTAGGTTTTTCGGATTAACGAGCAAGAAAAAGATCATAAAAATAATGCTCGATATCAACTTCGTATAAGTTTAATGAGTTCGAAGAAGGGAACTCAAGGTTTTTTAGATTAACAAGCAAGAAAAATACCGTAAAAATAATGCTTGAGTAAACACGAGTATGTCTGCATATGAATCTTGATCACTCATCAGAACATCAGTACCAAATCTCAATAGTTGCGACACATTCGCAGGAAGAATTCACGACTTTTTCTGACTAGCTTAAGAGATTCATGCCCCAGAATTGGCTATAAGAAGGTCAGAAGACCTTCATTTTCACCATTTTGAGTGCTGTGAAAGAGCTCTGGGGTGAAAAAGGGGTGAAATCTTCAGCTGATGATTACGGTCAATCTGGGAAACAGTTTTCCTTCCCGCGAGATGAAGGTAAGAGCTAGAACCTCCTGCTATCATTTAATTTTCTTTTTGTTACGTTTTGCTGGTTCAAACTGAGAAAATTTTGAGGCCCTAAAAAATTCTTGCGCCTAACATGGGCTAGTAGTGTTACAGCCGCATTAAATGCATAACCCGTGAAGGGATGTTGCGTTAGCGTGCTCTATTTTACACTAGGTCCAACATTAGGCACACTGTGTTTTTTATCAACTCGTTTGTCACTGTTTTGAAGTGGTCCAGGAAATTTTTGATCGGTTGAAAATGTTGCATTTGCAGGTATTCAGTTGTTAATCATGAGTATCTGGTGAGAGAGAGAATATGAATGGGAAGAACGAGAGATGATGATGGATGCTGCAAGCTTGATGGCTCTCCGCAGATGTGTATTACTAAAATATGCCTACTTGGAACTGATGAGGGGTCAACAGGACCTCCTGAGGTGGCTAATCTAGAAATGGGATGAATGGCACCATGTCTTTCGGATTGGGGGTAATGAGCTCTCAATCAAAAAGGATGATGTGTACTTTTTGACCGGCCTATCATGTCGTGGATCGAGGCCCAAATTGACGGGGTCCAAAGCTAACCCACTTTCCACTTTTGATCTAATTCATGCACATTGCATACATGACACTCAGGCTGTGAGCAACCGGGTACCAATCGCACGGGTGACTTTGAGACCATTGAGGTCTATACTATGGATGATTGTTCGCTTGGCAAGTGCCAAGAGTCAGCATGTGGCCACCAAGGCCCAGATGATCCTAGCCTTGGACTGTATGCACCCTCAGGTTTTTCACTGGTGTAACGGAGTTGTCTGTCAGGTCTGAGCAGAGCTTACCACATGTAAGAGCCGTACCCAGAGAGAGTTTGGGTATAGTACACTGATTGTCTCTTTCTTATTGGAGCGGGTACCATTGATGAGGCCCAGGATCGTTACAGTGCCATTGGGCCCACACGAGCCGAGGCATGCTCGGTGGGCAGTTTTGCTTCTGCGGACTGGAGAGGGTCCCGTCCGCCTCTATTTTGATGATGGATTTTTTGATTGGCTAAACTCCCAGATTATTATTATTGAGAATTATCCATATGTAGGGATGAAATTCACAGGCGATCCATAGTTAGTACTGCCCGCTGGTACCTAGTGGGGACTCGATGGTAGGAAGGAAATGATCAGTGTATTTCAAAGAAGTGATTTTTTTTTTGTCTTTTGAATTTTTATGCAAATTTTTTGTTGAAATAGGGTGAAAATTATGTTTTTACATGAAGCGTTTGTTTTCTTGACACAGATGTGGCACCTGTCCGGCTAGTTGGAGCCCCTCGCTATGCACGGCGAGGACTGCAGCTACCCAGAGCTGGTGCACCAACAGAGGATGCGGAAGCCACTGAGGATGATGATGCTCAGGTTTTACATGAACTCTCCAGAAACCTGGAGGGTTTGAGTATGGGCATACCACCCCTTCCTATGCGGGAGGTTCCAGTTCGTTTGCAGCAGCATACCATAGGTGTGCCGGAGAGATACCTGGTACCTCTGAGGAGGATAGCTAGAGCAGTTGTATGTTACCATGATCATCAAGCCTAGCTGGCAGAGCGAATGTATTAGTGTCAGAGCATGGCTTAGGATAGCCAAATTTTTGTAAAACACCCAAGTTTTGGAAGATTTTTTGATGTAACTATTGTAATGGACACAACATATATATATATATATATATATATATATATAGATAGATACTTTTTCGTGATTTTGTGTTTTTTAATTTTTTATGTATTCTTAATGGGATAAAAATACATATAATCATGACTAAATATTTTATAGCAAATGTGACAAATTCCAATCTAACACACAGTTTTCCGAAGAATCAGCTAATGCATTAAATTCTCTAGGAACATGCCCAAATGTAATTGTTTGAAATTGACGTTCTAAAAGTCGCACCCTTAAAAAATAACGTAACAAGACTGGATGACGGACACGGTAATGATTGTTTAACTGCATAATGATGAGTTCGGAATCTAACCTGACCATTAAATTGGAGATGTCACGGGATGTCGCTTCCGTGAGGAGTTGGATCACTGACATGTACTCAGTAACATTATTCGTGGCGCTACCCAGGAAGATTCCCCCAGAACCAAGAAGGTCTGACTCAGGAGTGTAGAGAACCCAAGCAGCTAAAGCAATGCGTCTAGTGTGACGAATAGCACCATCCACATATCCGACATATGGTAAGAAGGGTGACGGCATCTGTGTGAAGGAAAAAAAATTATACATGAGAAAAAAAACCTCGAAAACCAAAAAATATCCAGAGACATCAAAACAATAGGCAAAAATTATATACATAAAATTACAAAGCATATGCCTAGTGTGAAACTAGGCAAAATACTTCTTTAGATAGAGCCCGTTGCGGGGCTCCACGAGTGGAATTCCATTACAGTCCTAAAGTTGGTAAGCCCCTTTTGAGAGGACTTTAGTGATGATGCAAGGACAAATCCATAATGGTTGGAGTGTTCCTGCCACCAAGAGGTCATTTTTATGATCATAGAGTAGAAAAAGATCGCCCTCTTGGAAAGAACGAGGCTTGACAAATTTTTCGTATTAAGCTTTGACTCGGTGCTGGTGAGCTTCAAGTGCTAGTGTAGCATTTTGACAAGTTTCATCCAAATGATTTAGTGAGAGCAAGTGCTCTTCTATGGTGGTGGTGCTAGGGAGGAGTTCAACGACGAGTTTTAGTGATGGAATTTTGCACTCGATTGGAAGTACTGCCTCCAGGCCGAATGCGAGTTGGAATGGTGTGAAACCTGTGGATGTTTTGACTGATGTTCAGTATGCCCATAACGGAGAATACAACTTCTGATGCCATGTAGTTTTATGATTTCCGACCAATCGACAAATCATGGTTTTGAGGACGCCATTTACGGCTTCAACTTGGCCATTAGCTTGAGGATAATAAGACGAAGATTGGTCTTGACGAAAACCTAGCATGGATGTTAATTTGGTCATCATATGATTCTGAAAGTGGGATCCATGATCTGTGATAATCGATAGGGGTACGCTGAACTGATAGATTACCTGATTGAACAGGAAGAGAGCGGCGGTTTCACCATCGGCCTTGAAAGTGGGAATGGATTCTGCCATTTTGTAAAATAGTCGACTGCAACCACGATGTAGTTGTGTCCATTTTCCGAAGTGGGATTGCAGGTGACGAATTCAATTCCCCATTTAGCGAAAGGACCAATGGAGATAACCGGATTAAGGGGGATATGATGAGAGCGCATTTTCTTTGTGAAAATTTAACATGGATGGCACCTCTGGACTGCTGCAATGCAGTCTTTAAACAAAATGGGCCAATAGTAACATGCGCGCAAGATTTTTTGGGCAGTAGCTATGCCCGAAAGATGACCACTGCATGCCCCTGTGTGGCAGTCATTCAAAATGCATTCTGCCTCATCGAAATTGAGACAACTTCTAAGAATAGTATCAACACCACGATGATATAGTGTATCGTTTAGCACGAGGTAGTGCTTTTCTTGGTGGCGGATACGACGACGGTCGTCGGATGTAAGAGTTGGGAAGAAGCATTGGGTTTGTAGGTAGACCAAAATTTTTCCATACCATGGGTCCGAAGAATAGACCAAGTATACAGATTCATTATGAAATGGATCATGAGCTACTTCTCCTGGGTCGATTCTGGGAAGGTCCGATAATAATTCAGCGAAGAAGAGGGATTTCTTTGCTTTGGCAGCTGTGAAGACCAAATCAAATTTTTGGAGGATTATGATCCATTTGGAATATTTTCCTCCAATAATTGGTCTAGATAGGATATGTCACATGGGGTTCTCCAAAGCAATAATCGTAGTCTATCGCAGCAATATATAGTGTCGGAGTCGGGTGATGGCGAAAACTACCGCCAAAGAAAGTTTCTCCACATGTGAATAACGTAATTCCAATATGATTAGACCTTTGGACAAATAGTATATTACATGTTCACTCTCGTCACTATGAACTTGAACCAGAACCATTCCAAGTGAGGATGGTGAGGCTACCAGTTAGAGGAGAAAGTTGCGTGAGTAGTCGGGGGCGCTAAGGAGTGGGGCTGAAACAAGTGCATGTTTTAAAGCGTCAAATGACCGTTGAGCTTGGTCATCCCACAAGTATAGTGTTCCTTTCTTCAATAATCACATAAATCCTTTCATCATCTCGACGTAGTTAACGATGAATCGACGTAAAAAATTTTCCTTCCCTTGCAAACGTTGGAGTTGAAGGATGGATTGTGGTGCTGGCAATTCAAAAATTTCCTTAACCTTATCGGGATCAAGCCTAATCCCGTGCTTGGAGACAATGAAACCTAACAAACGTCCAGACTCAACCATAAATACACAGTTATGAGGATTCGGACGTATATTGTAAAATCTACACCTAGCAAAAATTTCTTTCAGATGAGCGAGGTGATCAGGTCGTTTCTTGGAATGGACCGGAAGGTCATCCAAGTAAGCCTATACAATATGTCAAATGTCATGAAAAGCGTAGTCCATAGCCCACTGAAAAGTTTCTCCAACATTCTTTAGACCGAATGGGAGTTTACGGTACACAAATGTGCCCCAAGGACATATGAAGGCAGTTTTATGTTGGTCATCTTTTTTAATTGCAATCTGGTTATAGCCCAAGAATCCATCCATGAAGGAAAAATATTCGCATCTGGCATAATCATCGAGAATCTGATCTATGAACAGTGTAGGATAATTGTCTTTGGGACAAGCAGCGTTCAGATTGCGATAGTCAACACAAACTAGAATGGTGCCTTGTTTTTTATCGACGGGAACCGGATTGGAAACCCATTCTGTCAAAGGAATGGGATAGATGAAACCAGTGTTTAAAATTTTTTCTACCTCAATTTTGATGGCAGTGTTGGCAATATGATACGGAGTGTTGTCCTTGATGGCAACCCACTTGATGAAGATGATGGAAACCTACTTAATGAAGTTGTTCTTGATGCTTGATGAGTTTATTAATGATGTAAATCTGATGTTCCACAAGTAGATCAGAAGTAACAGAAGAAATAAATATCAGAAAGAGCCAAAGCAATGATGAATAAAACATGTCACTATCCATACGCAGGTTTGTTTAGGCGAAGTAGCTTATGTACGCGGAAAATTACGAGATAAGTCACGTATGCCTAATTGCGCTCTAAAGATATATAACCAGGGGTTCTTACCATGGTTTTTTCCCATTGTATTGAGCACTCGACTGTTTATATGATCCCGTCCAGGAATACCATTGGAAGTTATGTGGTTTTGACTCATGGTATTGATAAAGGGTAAACCTATATAAGGAGAAGAAAATATTTGTGCAAAGGGTGTGCATGGATCTGGGTTTTAATGAATACTACACTCTAAAGTTTATCTGCATGGTCAAACTCTGTTCTTAATCGATATATCTGAATCTATGATGCACCTGTGAATATGATGAAGGTTCAAAAACTGTTGATCTGGAAATGATGAATCTCTAGGATGACTTGAAAAGAAGTAATTAAGACCTGGCGCAAATCTATGGAAGATATTGAAGAAATCTGGTAAGTCCATAGATCTGGTTTTCTCTCCAAATTTTATCCTTTTAGATCTATACGCAGGTTCGATTCATGAAAAGCGCGTATATACGTGGATCTGTTTAACCAAGGGCGAGTATGGACTGTTAGGGTTTCTTTCTGAAAAGTGCACAGATGTATACGTGGGTTGTCTTTATTAAAAGCGCGTATATATGCTGGTCTGTTTAACTAAAAGCGCATATGCAATTTGAACTGATGGTTGCTCAAAGCTAATTGAGTTTCTATGTATCTATTCTGAAGTTTGGGTTATCTCTGATATTCTGGTTGCAGTGGTTTCACTTTTCTGTTTGATGCAATGGGAAAAGGATGTTTGCTGATAAGTGAAGAATTGTGTTGAAGCTATTTGATCCAGTTTGAAAATTGATGAAACGTGGTCTGCAGTGGTTCTAAGGGTTGAAGCCTTTAGTCTGAAAGTAGAAGCTTTCTGCCAGTAGAGGGTGGTGTTAATATCAGGGGGTAGTAGCTCCCTTCCAGGAGAGGCTGGTAAAAGAGAGCAGGGGGTTGTTGCTCCGTTCCAGGAGAGGCTGGTAAAAGAGAGAAGGTTGTAGCCTTTTGCAGGTGGGTGCCTGTGTGCTGGTATGAGTCTGCGCCAGTACATGTTGTAAGAAGTTTTCTTAATAATAAAGATTGAAGACTGAGATGATGGTAGCGGTGGTTTTCTCCTGAATTGGGTTTCCACCTAAAAATCCTGGTGTCCATGTGTGTTGTTTATGTGTGATGATTATTCTATTCCTTCTACACATGTTTACTATTGTCTAAACATATGATGAATGATTAATGCAATAAACTGAGTCAAGAATTAAATGCATAATTAAATCACTAGATATACGTGAGTTCGGTAAAGGATATCCGCGTATATACGCGGGTTGACTTCAGGAAAGTAGTGTATGGGTTTTTAAGGAAGAAAATATCAAAGTTTTATTTTCTGCACTAAATACTGATTCACCCCCCCCTCTCAGTATTTTTCCCAACGAGCGACTTCTTTGTGCCGGTGGAAAGGTCTGAGTCTCTACCGAATTGGTTTGGCATTGTCATAAATCTTGATTTCCTGCTCGACTATAGATGGTTCTATGCCGGGAATTTCATCATAAGACCAAGCAAACACATCGCAGAATTATTTGAAAATGGATGTGAAGCATGCAATTTCCTTAGGATTGCAATCAGCTCCAATCTGAATATTTTCCACGATACCCATTTTGACTGAGATATCAATGAACATTGTCTTAGAAATATTACCCATGTTCCCTTCTGAATCGATAGTTTGAATAGTCGTGTAAGAGGATTGAACCATCTCAGGTGGGTCAAAGGATGGGATTTCAGTTTTTATCACGTTCGAGTCAATCATCGAAGCACGATGGTGAAACTCTCTCCAAGGTATTTCTTCTAAAGACATGATCTCTCGAATAGCTTCATCTATAGGCAAGACTTCATTAAGGAGATCCTTAGAGAGAACTGTTGTGGGAGGGAGGTTTGTACCTTTGGTCGAAACCATAGCAGTGGAGGGTTCAGATATGATTTTGATGGCTTGGTAAGCCAACTCGGCCAGTGAGAGCGGCATATGATCTCCGTAGGAATCAATTTCTGAAGGTGTCGAGATGATCCATGGGTTGATAGAGCCATCCAAAGTGGTGGATATCATTTCAACCGTGTTTTGGATCTGTGGCGGCAGGAGAGGAAAACAACCCAGTAGGGATGATTCCTTCAGAAGAATGGTACCAATACTGACGTAAGAGTCAGGAAAGCCTCCTATTAGGGGTACAGTGCTACTTGGTAACGTGGTATAATCAGGGGTGCAGAAGGATAAATAATCCACTGTGACTATTCTCCCATCCAATGGAAATAGGATGAGTCAGAAGACCGAAGAAACAATGGCGGTCATGGCATAAGACAAACTACGACCAAGCAATAGATTATAATCGAGATGGTGTTCTACGACTTCAATGTCCACGTTTACCATTTTCTCACTCAGAGTGATGGGAAAGCTAGCAAGGTATCCTTTTGGGAGGAACTTGTGACCATCGAAAGCTTTGAGAGAATTCTACGGCAGTGTTAAGGTAGGAGAACCTAAATTGAGCCAGCAAGCTTGTGACATAATGCAGATCGAAGCACCTTTGTCTATGACAGTGTGATGGATTGGTCTCCCTTTGGACACAACCTGCACCTGGAATGCGAGTTGGTGTGAGAGGCGAGGTTTAGATTTTTCCATATCAAAGATAGCTAGCATGGAATCCTGGGGGTCTATTCCACCAATGGCCGAAATCAAGGCTTTCCTTTGTGTTGGACAGGTTTGTAATACTTCGAGAGTAGACATAGCTGATGGTGCCTGCGCCAAATCTTCTACAATATTGTAGTTTTGGGCTGCACGTGCAGAGGTGTTATGAGTTATGCGTCGAATTGTCCCTTTGGGGGGATGAATCATGGGGTCAACAGTAGGTCGTTCGATATGCAAATTGTTGGGCAGTGGTGGATTTGAACTAGTACTAGGTTCTTGAGTAGCTATGGTAGGATTTCCATAAAGCTTGGCTCGTGTTTTAAGTTCAACACTCTCAATGCCATAAATGGCAGATGGTCCTTCGCCAGAAGGATGTGAGCCAACATTTCCCCATTGATGGGGTTGTGGCGGATTTTCAACCATGTGTTGATGTTGCTGCTGTTGATTAGGGAAAGGATTATGAATAACGGCAGGTGTTCACCCAGAATCCTTGTTTGCAATAAAATCGGTGCATTCCTGCAGCCGAGGACATTTGTATGTCAAGTGGTCCTCCACACAGATCTTGCAAGGAAATTTCATGGGTTTATCCTTCTGTTTGTCATTTTTGGCAGTGTTTTTTTTATTAGGGTTATTCTGATTGTCTGACTGCTCTTCCAAAGAAGATGCCTTTTTCTTGTTCTTCTTATTTTTCCTACTAGGTTTTTGTGAAGTTTACACAGAATTTACCTCAGCAGTAGGAAGAGTAGTCATCTGGTGAGGGGCGGTGGCAGCCGAAGATGGCTGGGAGGCTTGCCCTTTAGATTTTTTTGTGGCTACACCAGAGATCGTGACAACGATACCGTTGGAATGAGCTTTTGTTTTCTGAGTAGCCAGAGAATTTGGGTTACCAGGGGCATTGGGGAGAAAATCATATAGTGTGCCAGATTGTGAATAGATTAAATCCAAATGTTGGGCACGAAGAATGCATTGCTCTCCTGTAACCTCACCAGAAAGGCCAATGTCTTTAGAGATGTGGGGTAAGAGAGACTTACAAAAAAAATTAGCTAAGAGATGATCTGAGATTAGCGCTTTGACTAGCCTCCTCCTACGTCTCCATTCATGAATGTGATCGAAGATGTGGCTGGCAGTGTCTTGGCATAGTGAGGTTAACAGTTCCATTCTGATTTCAAATCTGATTGGTAGTTGGAAGTTCTTTAGAAACTCCATCACTAAAGCACCAAAATTGTTGATGGAGGTGCGTGGCAATTCAATATACCACTTGGCAGCATTGCCTATAAGGGTATGGGGAAACAGTCGAAGCTGGACACTATCATCCACCATGGAATTGGATATAGACCATAGATGAAAGGTAGTGATGTGTGCATCTGGGTTGTCCCCTTATTTCCCGTCGAACTTTGGGATGTCAGAAGGAATCTTGTGTGGTACTGGAGGCCAGAGCGGGTTGTGATTGATGGGATCATTAGTCAGTTTATGGATGTCAGGGATGTCCAGAGCTGCCAAAAATGGAAATTATGGATTTTCCCCTGAAACTAACCAATGAAGTATGGGCTGACGACTTATACCATAGCGTCCACCCATCAATGTGTTACCAGGAGGATAAGTAGGACTTTGATAAAAATCTACTATAGGTGTAGGGGTAGGGACATATGGTTGCTGTCCATAGGGCATATTGTATTGCAGGGCGAACGGTTGGTTTCCCCCAGTATAAAAGTGCCCTCCCATTCTAGATGGAGGTTGGGGTGGGTTAGTCCATATGGATGCAATAGAGTTTCTCGGAGGCATGCTACTACTTGCATAGTTCGACAACGGCATAGACCCTACACCTATATTTTAACCACTTAAGGGAGTAGTATTGATAATAGGTTGTCTCGTTTGTCCTAAGGATTGCAGGGGAAGTAAAATGTTCCCTGCTACCTGCATACTGGTGACATTGCCCTCTAGTATAGTGGCCAAGGGGTTTGAAATTACCAAATGGTTCCAACCGAAAGGGCTGCTAAAAGGAACTGAAGTAGTCACACTCATGGGAGGAGAAACCATGGGTCCCAATGTGGTCACGGTAGGAGTAGAACCTGAAGAATTCGGTGAGCTACTGACAGTTTTGATGATCGCAGGGTTGGGATTAGGTATATATTGACTATTGGGGTTACCAAGTGATTGCATAGAACTGAAAACTGATGGGGAGGATGGTGGAAAACCTAGAATGGTTGCCATTGGCATCGACCCTGTGGATGCGGGTGGTGAAATGGATGTTTGTGCGGTCGAAGGCATATCTTGGCATGGTGGAATCTAAACTATTACAGGCCCCAATGGATCAGTGAGTAGAGGATTGTAATGAGGTACAACCCCTTCCGTCAAAGGGTCCTCTAGAAATTCCGTATGATATGAGGCTATGTGAAAATCAGGATTTGTCAAAGAAGACTACTCTTCTACAGAAGGCACGGGTTCACCAAGGTTTAGTTCTTCCTCAATAGTCAGAGGAGGTAGACCTTGATGTCGTCGAGATAGATGGCGTGGGTCAGAGGATGCCACGGTGACCTGTTTATTTTTAACAAATTTTAATAAATTGTGATGTATTATAAAGTCTCAATGACAGTAACCACACACCTAAAAAAGAAAAAAGGACTCTCTAAAATCAATCAGCAAGCAGCCAGAATAGGGTGCCCTGTCTAATTACTACCATTTTCTGGTGATGAAATCCAGTATCACAATAGTATACAGAGAGGGTTGGTCGAAAGTACAATTACGGTCACTCTAGAGCTTTGCCTGAACCTCATACAATAGGTGTAAGCACTCTCATCAAGAAGAGTACCCTCCTAAAGACCGAAGACAGAGTGGGTCTGTCTATTTTAGGTACCAAGACAGCCCGTCCTAGTCACCTTGTGTAAGTCCCTAAAAATTATGGCCACTAAAGATACCTCAAATCACAGACATCATCACGAGGGTCCACGGTCAAGGACATCATGCTATATGGGTAGAATACCTAGATCCCCGATCTAGTTTCGACATCCCTGAAGGGAACCCTAATATATAACACACGCACCGGATGCAGTCAAAGGCAAGCTACCTTCTTGTGAACCCAAGTGTTGTCTCGCACTGAGCTCCGGTAAAGGAATGGTCCCGATAATATGAGTGTAGTAGGATTTCGCTCGTTAATGACTCGAGTTTCAAGTTTTGAGATCTTGGGTGATTTTCTGACTTTCCTAACCCAATATCCTAGCCTAAACTACTATTTGTGTGAGATCAAAAAAGAGTAATGTGATTGATTTTATTATCTCTTGATTCTTAGTGTACTTGATTATTAGTCTTGTGGAGGGAGAGTGGATGTATGAAGTGTAATGAGACTTTGACTCAAGAAACCATGCAAAATATGCTCTAAATATTCAATTCGATGAAGAGTATTCCTACAAGGAGAGGTTTCTTTTCAACATCCATGCACTAACATTCAAATAGCATAGTTCAACTTTAAATATTCAGACTTCTATCTACCTCTTTTGAACAGTCTATGAACTGAAATTTTCAGAATTAACTCAGCTAGATGCAGAAAAACTATATAAAAAAAAAATCTTCTCTAGAAAGTAAAATGCTTTTGACACTAACTTTTCAAACAAGAGAAAACAAACAGAAATGCCAACTTAGTAATTCAAGATACTGATGTCCAAAAAACTCTGCAACCAAAACACAATCACAGCAGTGAACAAAAAATTTTGGCTGAGTAACGCATTGTCTCTGAGTAAAGACAGTGTTAATCCAAAGACTAACACATCGTATTTAAGAAGAGGCGGTGTTATAACGCACTCGAAAACCCACATAGGTAGCGTTAGCTAGGCTAAAGTTCTTTAGATGGTCAAACAGAAACAGGATTGAACTCTGCGAGCTTTTGAAATGTCTACTGGGCATAAATACTGGTTGGAAGGATCTATGAATAGAGGAAAGAATAGAAGAGGAAAGAAATAGTCTGGAAACTATGGGGAAACTCATGAGTGGAGTCACCAATTCTGCTATAGGGTAAAATGCTAGGGTTGTTGGTTATCATATATCCCTCTTAGGGCTTTCCAGTGCCTGAGGCAGACATTAAGATTAGTTGTATAGTTCACAAAGATGGCATATACATGTTCATATTAACTTAAAACAACTTGATATAATAAGATAGAAGATTACCTCTTTAATGATCTTGGAGTCCCTTAGATAGCATTAAGAAGTGAAGCAGATTTACTCCTTCACCAGCTCCAAATCTTGGCCTTGCAATCAATTAAAGCACCCGTGTAATTTCTAACATAACATACATTTCCTATCAATTAAGCCAATATATAATAAACATTTAAACTATGGCCATCTAAGCCATTCATCTCATGCTATATAAGTGATTAAATAATAATGACAATATCAACGCATAGAATGGAAAAAATAGATACAGTTCTATTGATTTATAAAATGGAGGATTATAATCGTCGGTTGTACCAAGCCCTCCTTAGCCTTCCAATCTCTCTATCTCTCAAAGTGGTGATGTCTTGATCAACAAGTTCTCAATGAACCTCTTTGACCTTTGACCTTCACACTACAACAATGATCTCTACTTCACAAGTATTCAAAAACTTTGACAATCCTTCGACCTTGAACCAAGAGCCTTCAACTCCATTTTATAGGAGATGGAGAGAGCAATCATTGCCCTTCTCTTTCCACTAGTTCTGAATAGAAAAAACCAATATGTTTCCCCAACCTCCATGATTTTTCCTTCTTTGAGAGTTTAGTTGTTTATGGCAAGGCCCAATAAGAGATTAGTGATTTGCAGTTTCCTTTTTGTACTAACTCTCTTGTGAGAAAAAGATGGAGATTCAAATCATTCTCCACGGGTTTTTCCAATTTCAAACTTAAAACATGGGTAACGCTTCCCTCTAGTGTAAACAGAGCATTTCCCTAGCCACTAACACGGCCTATTCACTGATCAAGTGCGTTATAATACTCTTGTGTTGTTATAGTGAGGTGTTACCTTGGAAGAAATAGGTTTAATTTAGGTCTTTGTATTTCTTCCATATTTATCTTCTCCTCTGAGCCGATGAGGAGGTATTTTGACCTGTAACACTCCCACACCTAGGATTTCCAAAAAGTGCTAAAACCCCAAGACTACAAAATGCCGGAGCAACTGCTCAAGAGACTCTGAAGCCTAAGAGAGGGTTTAAAAATAAAATAATAGGAGAAAAATATATCTACTCATGTATTGATAAATAATGTTGAATAAAAGAGATCTAATATCCTTGTACAAAATACAAAAGAAACCGGCAAGGGTTTCTTGTCAAACACTCTGCATACAAATTGTGATATTCAATAATTTACTGAATCACCACTGAAACACTGAAGCATATGAGTGTACAAGGTTGGGAAGATGTCTTATCTAATGTATATCCCTCAAGGACTTCCTCCCATGAAAGGATTAACCTCTCAATCACAATGAAACTTAGCAACGGAGCCACCAAACCATGCACTAAGTACTGCCTCCAAAATAACGCATCCCCTAGTAGAAAAAACACTAGGAAAGTATGGGAAGTGCGTGGTCTGATACCATAGGTCTGAAACCAGCTCTAGAGCTCTCCAAACAGATCTTTCAATTGAAGGAAACCTTCCTCCAATGAGAAACTAGCTCAGAAACTAGGATTCCAATCCCTTCCACTGCTGCACCCAGCGACACTGCACAATCTTCAGCAAAGCTGTGCTGATGAAGATGGCTGAATCTTGGCCTGAGAACCTCATGTGGAGTGATGAATGAAAACTCTCCCAATGAGTCTCACCAAAGGAAAGAGGTGGGATTCCCACTCGGGAACACCGAGTGCTAAACAACACTGCAACTTTGCTAAGAAGAAAAGCAGCAAAGCAGCAACAAGTCTTGGCAGACAAGAATAATAATCTAATACATGAAGAATAATGCTTCCATCCTCTTCCTTATATAAGACATGAGTTTTATTTCCCTTTTCCCCACTCAATTAGGTGCTCTCCATCCAAATATGCATCTCCCTCCAAAATTGTGTTATTCCTCCTTGGATTCCTCCTCCATTAAAACTGCGTTGTTGACTTGGTCAAAGCAGCTTGATTTTACCCCTGTTCACACATGGATGTGTTTTATTAGGCTTGAAAGAGTATCCCCTTTCACATTTGGAGTATTTTATTCCTCCTTAGGAGACTTAGGGGCTTTTCTCCCCATTTAATCACCGAGTAGAGCTGCTGCTAACTCTAATGTTCCATTTAGCTTGGAGGCTAAAATTTTGGAACATTACAGTCCTCCCCTCCAAAATGTTTGCTTGTCCTCAAGAAAATGTATAGGGAGATAAAATTTCTCCCCTCCTCCTCATGTGGCCTCCCATCAATAGCCTCCATCACTGTATCAAGAGAATCTACAAATGAACTGTCATATAATGCCTCCTCCCAAGTGTGCAAAACCAAATGGTTTACATCTCCTAGCCTCCACAAATTAGGAGTGATGATCATCATGGTGAATGAGTGCTTTACTCACCCATGCTATCATCCAAATGAAGTGAGTCACCCTCCAACATGGTAACTCATGATAAATCTCATCCACCTTGTGCTCTGGAAAGGTAGGTGGGCTGAATAAGTGAACATGATAGGCAAGAGGGCCTATCCCACACTATCCTCCTCTCCGCTTATTATAAGTGTAGAAGGCATGCTTATCTTGGGCTACAACATGATTTCCCTCCAATGGAAATAAGAATATTGAGCCTCCAAGGACTCTTCCTCCAAACTCATGAGACATTCCAACCCAAACCATTCCATTCAAGATGAATGGCACATCATCACCATTTCGCCTCCAAATCAGAAAATTGCTGAAATTTATGTGCAATTTTGGATGATACATATGGTCTCTCTAGTAGATGTAGCATAGTCCTCTCAACTGCTGATTTAAAGCATCAAGTGGAAAGTTGTTCTCCAAATAATTTGTAGCCATATATGTTATCTCACCTACTATAAGGTATTAAGCCGCAATATATACTAGCTGTGTGCAATCAAATCAATAAAAAACTTGCCCAAAGTCATGTAGAGATGGGTTAACAACATTAAAATATTTGGCCCTAAAGTGACCATGAAACCCATAAATAATCTTGCTCTCTTGCAGAGAAATGCACTATTTACATATGGTAAGAAAACACAAATACTCAATAGAGAAATGACTAATTACATAAATGTATTCCTTCCCATGCATCATATTTCAGATGAAAGTGAGAGGTCCATGTATAAGTTCCCCCATGAGGATCCTCTCATAAAAATCTACAAGAATAAGGGATACATATACTCATTGGAACACTCCATCAACAAAAACACACTCCCATGTGACAGCATTGTAGGCCTTAGAAATAAGGCTCCATGACTCCTCTCTTTGACATTCCATACACCAAAGTCATCCACCATCATGCTGCTATGTGAGAAGATCTCCTCCCTACATGGAAGTATCTCATGATCCTTCAATTCTGAAGGGTAGCCTCCTTACACCATGAATGTTCTTTCCCCTTTTCTGGAAATATCATGAAAATTATGGGAAAATCTCTGTCCATAATCTCCCAAGTGCAACCACATCAACAACAACTTTTGCTGCTACCTCATCTCTCCCTCATACAAGCCATGAAGTAAGATCATAATGGTAAACTTGTATGATGCCCAATACCAACAAGTCTTTTGCTGCTTTATCATATGGGTGCCATGCCATCCAAGTGGTTTCTCTCTCCATACAAATCTTCCCTTGAGCAAAAACAAATAAGAAATACATGGAAGCAAGATACAATAAAAACAAGTTGCCACTTGACAACCAGAGAGTGAATCATGTTCCCTCTCATGGAACCAGCGCGATGCATCCTTTGCTTGCATCAAAATAAGAAATAACAAGTGCTTTCCCAGCCACTTGTTTTCTGCCACAATCATCTCATAAGATGCAAACATGAAGTTACAATATGGTGTCAATGGTGCACACCAAGAAACATGTGGCTTCCCCCACAACTCATCAAAAGGATAGCCAAAGTCAATGCTACAAGTACATCATCATAAAATATGTAAGAATAAGCAATTGTTCTTGATACATCATGCTACTAAAATAAGGGAAAGAATTACAATAAAAAATGTGAAATTATACCTCCTCCATCATGTACTTGAGGTCTTGAGCTTAAATGGCTCAACTAGAGATTCTCCCTTACTCCCAATGAGTAGGGAGGTGGTTGTGACATCCTCTATATCACCATTCGGGCTATGCATCTCTCCATATGTTGTAATATGTCATGTTGAATGCCCTCCCAAGTGAACTCCTCCATCAACTGGAAATATGCATCAAGGTGCATAGAGGAGAAGTCCTCATGTGCTGCATGTAGTAGCTTCCCCTTAAGACTAGAAGATCTAGTCAAGAATAACCTACCATAGGAACATATGACCACATCATCCACCAAGTACCTATCATATCCATCTGGGTCATCAAGAATCATGCGTGCACCAAGATCCTTGGAGTAATCTACCAAGAGCTGAGATCTCCAATAAGGATCAATCCTTCTAAGAGATAGCACTGGTGATCTGGCATGTGAAGATCTCCTCATGCTGCTGCCTGCTACTTTGACATCCCCCATGCCAAATTCTTCCTCCAAACCCGTCACCTGTCTAAAATCCAAGAGTGGTGAACCCAAAGACAATATATATCTCATCAACTATAGATCTGGTGGCCTCCTGGGTGGAATGCCTCGATGAAGTGAGACATCAATGTCAAGAGTAGACTCCACAGATGGTTGGGTAACCTTGCCCTTTCTTTTACATTGAAAATCAATCTGTCTCTTCCTTGCATTGGCTCTTTCAAATAGATAAGTGTGTGTGCCTCTCATCAAGTGTTGTTGTTCTTCCTCCCTACCTCCTCCTTCCAGCTGCAATGTTGCACAATCATGCTGCTCATTGATTGTGCTTGGACCTCTATGTATGAGATCCTAGGGAAATTCTTGTAAGGATACAAGAATACCTCCTATTGGAGCATGTGCTCCTCCTTCCTCTAAATGAGGCACTAGATGTGCTCTATATGTGACAGTGTTGTTGCCCTCATCTACCTCAATGTGTATGGGAAACATCTCAACAGTGGGATCCTCCTGTGAAAAGGATATCCCCATGCCCTCTGGTTCAAGAATATGAACTAGAGGTCTTGCTTCCGGCAATGTGTAATGTAAGATGTCAGCTCCTGCCATGGTTTTCTAAAATGGGGTTTCCTTCATCACGTGCAAGGGTTTTGTTTTCTCAATTTTCCCTTGCTCATGTGCCTTATGAAGTTTTTCAACAAACCTTCCCATCAATGTTTCTATGGATATTGTATAAGAGAAATCAGTTGCATTTATTAAAGAACAAGATTCAAAAATCCACCATGCATGAACCTTACCTTTGAAACGCAACGCTGCAACTTTGATGGCTTCATCTTCGGAAACATGGTGCAGCTGCAAATAGGAATCTAGCTCCTTCACCGAGGCTCCAGCTAAACATTTAGGTGATCCAGTAAAAGTAGATAAGAGAAATATACTTACATCCTGCTGCTTGCTCTTCTCCACCTAGATCTTGCAAAACTTTTGGAAATCAGTATGATCTCTAAACCTCTCAGTTACAGATTCATACTCCTGCAAAAAACCACTAAGAGTTCTCCGCTTAGGAATTTTTTCTCCTCCTATGCATCTCAAGATAGATCTAGGCACTTTATTGTGCTATGAATCATGGTGTGTATTTGCATGCTCACACTCATCATGTGCAAATCTATATTCAGCTCTAGATTCAACCTCCTTTGAATATCCCATCTCCAATCTCATTTTCTTCAGCTCTCCTTGAAAGCTCTCCATATATTTTGGAAGAAGCTTTGCAAGCCTGTCTTCCTTTCTTCCTTCACATACTAAAGATTTCTGGCTTCTGTCCATCTCTCCTTCCTCTGATAGCTGGATCTCATAGGCTGAACTAGAGATCATGCTTTGATACCACTGTAATATTCCACAATCGGAACAGCTCATAAATCATGAATCAAAAACACATTTCCAACAAAAAATGTAAGAAAACAGTATAATGGACTCTTATATCCCATATATTAGTCAATATAAATTCTAAATCTAATATTAGAGCTAAAACAAAGAAAACTAGGTGGGTTAAACAGATCTCCCACACCTAGGATTGCCAAAAAGTGTTAAAACCCCAAGACTACAAAATGCCGGAGAAGCTGCTCAAGGGAATAGGTATTATAAGAGAGGGTTTACACATAAAATAATAGGAGAAAAATATATCTACTAATGTATTGATAAATGATGCTGAAGAACAGAGATCTAATATCCTTGTACAAAATACAAAAGAAATCGGCAAGGGTTTCTTGTCAAACACTCCGCATACAAATTGTGATATTCAGTAATTTATTGAATCACCACTGCAAAACTGAATAATATGAGTGTACAAGGCTGGAAATATTTCTGAACTAATGTATATCCCTCAAGGTATTCCTCCCATGAAAGGATGAACCTCCCAATCAAAAGGAAACTCAACAATAGAGGCACCAAACCATGCACTAAGTACTACCTGTAAATTAACGCATCCCATAGCAGAAACAATTCTGGGAATGTATGGAAATGCGTGTTATGATACCACAGGTCTGAAATCAGCTCGGGATCTCTCTAAAAATATCTCTCAAGTGAAGGAAACCTTCCTCCAATGAGAAACTAGCTCAGAAACTGAGATTCTAATCTCTTCCACTGCTGCACCCACCGACACTGCACAATCTCCGGGAAAGATGTGATGATGAAGCTGGCTGAAGCTTGGCATGAGAAACTTATGTGGAATGATGAATGAAAACTCTCCCAATGAGGCTCCTGCAATTAAAGAGGTGGGAGTCCTACCCGGGAACACCCAATGCTAAACAGCACTGCAACTTTGATAAGCAGCAAAGCAGCAACAAGTCTTGGCAGACAAGAATAATAATCTAAGACATGAAGAATAATGCTGCCATCCTCTTCCTTATATAAGAAATAATTTTTCTTTCCCTTTTTCCCACTCAACTAGGTCATCTCCATCGAAATATGCATTTCCCTCCAAAATTGCATTATTCCTCCTTGGATTCCTCCTCCACTAAAACTACATTGTTGACTTGGTCAAAGCAGCCTGATTTTAACCCTTTTCACACATGGAGGTGTTTTATTAGGATTGAAAGAGTAACCCCTTTCACATTTGGAGTATTTTATTCCTCCTTAAAAGACTTAGGGGTTTTTCTCCCCATTTATTCAACGACTAGAGCTTCTGCTAACTCTAATGTTCCATTTAGCTTGGAGGCTAAAATTTTGGAACATTACATTATGGAATCAAGAATTACTTAAAATCTCTAAGGTTTTGAGAAAATCAGATTTGAACTAGTCATAAATGCTGAATTGTGAGCTTTATCCTTTGAGAAGAGCGCTTTCTGCGTGCCTTTTTGCCTGATAAGCGCGCATTCCTGGAAATGGAAAAAATTTGCTTTCCGGGACCACACCAAGCAAAGGATAGTTACTCCTTGTGTGAAAGCCACCTATGGAAAGCCACCATCACCTCCTTAGAGAAAATGTGAGCACGCAAAAGAATATTTGAGCACACAATGGAATCACATCTCTCCCTTTGGTCATTATCCATCATGTACCAAGGGAGGGAAGGAGGATTTGAAACTCACCTATATAAACCCACCAAGAGATGAAGAAATGGTGATCACATTGCTATGCTGGCCAAATATGCCGAAGAAACACCAAGATTGTGCATGACCCAGAGTTGGAGCTAAATAGGACTCGATAGTTGGCCACCCAACATCTTAGTCCACCAGAGCAGAGAGAGAGAGGGGGACTGCATCAGAGGCAGAGATTGGAAGGCAACATCCTTGCATCGAGACTTAGAGCCATTGCCTAGGGGCCCTTTGGCAAGTGGGTAAAATTTCTTCTCCATTTCAAACATTTAATAAGAAGAGGCCATCAAGACATCATTTGCATTATTATCATTTTGGCTCTCCATATAGCTTCTGTATATTTTTATTTTACTTTTTAGTTTAACTAGAGCATACTTTATCATACTATTTCCATTAAGTTTTATGCTTTTGAGCTCCCCCACTTTCTACCTGTTACCAATAGTTTAAAGAGTAGACCACACTCTTTAAGCTGGTACAATTTCATACACCCATGCGATAAATCCACCACAACAGGATTGGTGACTCCACTGATGTGTTTCAAGTTTATGTGGTTGTGCCATCTTTTGCAGGAGACCCTTTGTCTATGCTAGAGTGGAGCTGACAGTCTTCTGACCCATCTTGTAGTCCCTAGACTCATTGAAGTGACAAAATGAAGAATGCAGCTCCTAATATTTTTACTTGTAGGATTTTTGCACACAATTTTTCGTCACAGAGGCGCATTATGCGCGTTTAGGACTGACCTGCGCACAGGAAGGCACACCTATCAAGGGTTTTTGTGCGCAAATTGCAGACTTAGATTTATTTCTCCCCATATTCTACACTTTTTATGCTTGTAAGTGCACTGGGTAGCCCTTATTGTATCTGCCATCACCTTTGTTGATACCCCACAGCTTCTGAGAACCCACTTTTTGTTGCTTTCTATAGGCATTTAGTTAGTTTTCATTTAAGTTGGTTTTTGCAAAAATTGTTCACATAGTTTAAGTAGGGGGCGAATTAACCATTTATTTCCGAACAATTTATGTATTTTCAAATTCTGGTATGCACACTTATTTTAACTAGTCCAAGTAAGTGGCTCAAGACCACACATGCATAAGCTAGTGTAGAAATTGTTTAGTTTAAATTCAATTTTTGCATCTAGAAAATTGTGGGACTAGGATTGAATCGCCCATTAGATCAAGTAATCTCTATTGTATTTGCACCATTTGGTGACCCTAGAAAAGCATATGAATTCTCTACATTTGTGATTCACCATCTCCCTTTAGTTACTCACATAGACTAACTAGGAAGATTTGGAAGCGACCCATTATCTGCAAATGTTTTCCATTTGAGCAAGGAACAACGTCACATAGTTTAACTGGGGGAATTTTGTAAAGGATCACTGATATCCATACGTTGAAATTATGATATTATTAACCATAATTTTACACAATCTCACCCACTAAGAAAAGGAAGCCACCTAAAAATAACTTAAACCAACTCACTAAATTCTCTCCACAGGGGAAACAAAAGAATTTATATATTAAGTTATGATCAAGGGGGTAGGCATCCAATAAGCCACCTTGATCACACTTAACATTGAGAAATAGAAATTGTGTATTTAGGGAGCTTTAAAATCCACCTATCAGCCCACGGAAAAGAAAACCAGAGCGCAACAGAGAACCAATTCAGAGGGGGTTAGGCTTAGGCGCAGTGCGTGCGGTATCAGTTGGGGCTACCTAACTCGGCTAATACTTGGTACTGTTAGCTGACTACCAATAAGCCCAAGACTCTAACGCTCACATGGGACAATGGTTCTTAGTGGCCAAAAACTAGGGCATCCTTTACCCTATAGGTGACGGTGCAGGCAAGCGCCGAACCCTCTACCCTCACCTTGGTGGATTCTCTTCAGCTAGATGGGGGTGTCACCAACTCTTATGGGATGTTGTGCCAGTACTCACAAGAAATATTCCCAAGGCCCAGTTAATTTTTAGTGTGTAAGGACGTCATAGGTCTTCTAGTATTTTGAGTATCACGTGCAAACAAAAAAAACCATTTTTTTCTTGATTAATCACATAGATTAAGTTAAATGGAAAATTCATTTAATTTTCACTTTGTTTTATGTATGTGGCCATATATTTGTCATGATCATAGACTCGATCCCCTCAAAAAATTTCCAAAACCTAACCTGGTCAAAACCCAAACAGTTCCAACAGAACCTTGTCGGTCCAGGCGTCTTTTGGACCTCCCCCCATTATTAGGAAGGGTTCCAGGTCTTTCGCCATTTAGGCCTCAAAGATGGAACATTGTCACAATTGCTGGTTCATCCTTTTTTGGAGCAACCTTATTTGGGAACCCTATTTAGTCTCCCAACACTACACCGCACACCACTCCCTTGTCGTCCCCTAGGGGGCAGAGGAGTGCATCCCATAATGGAAGCCAACTGAATTCACAATAGGGTACGTCATAGAATAACCCTTGTTCTAACTAGAACTTCATGTATTCACATGTTTCCATAGCGTCAACCTCCCAGCCACCCTTTTTAGCAGCATTGAATCTACCCGATTTAATCAAGCTCCGCAATGACCCCATTGCACATGACCCCAATTGGCCTCCCATGCCCACGAAGCTCCCTTCCGACATACCAAAGTTTGAATGCAAGCAAGAAAGAGACCTAGGTAATCATATAATGACCTTCCACCTATGGTGCTCATCGAATAGCATCATTTATGATACTATTTGGTTGAAGCTATTTCAGCGCACTCTTACGAGAGTGGCTGTGAAATGGTACGTGGAGCAACCTCCTGCTTGACATGGAACCTTTAGCACCCTCGCTACCGCATTCCTCACATACTTTTAGTTTCCTATTCACCATGATTCGAGAATGGAATTACTGACCCATTTAAGATAATCCCCCTCAATCAATATCTTAGAGCATCTCCATGAATGGAGGTTGTGTCGCAGTTTATGCAAAGCTAAACTCGACGACCCGGTCCTTTTAGATTTATTTTTGAAAAGTTTGTCACCAAATATTTCAAAGGATGTGGCGCGGCACAACACCACATCCAAAGAGGATGCAATAATTAAATCCCCGCAGCTTGAACTAATCTATACGCAGTCAGCATACATCTACAACATCCTTCCTAATGCCCCGCGCTTGCAATATTATCAAATTTCTAGACGTGAATAACTCTCCAGATGGACTTATTAGGTAAGTGACCTAAGGGTACCTAGGCAGCAGCAGTCAGGATCCAAGTTACACACATGGTTCTACCTAGAACATGTCACAAACCAAATTTCAAAGTAATCATATGTCGTAGAAAAATTTGACTAATAGGGCATACACATATCACCAAGGAGGACCTTATCCTTAGGCTGAGGGGACCCAGTACATAGGAAGAAAAACTAACGGAAGAGCTCCCCCCCAACGGCCAGGTGCAAACATGGGACTACATTATGCTCAGTCCCATGCACACAACCCACCTATGCAAAATAATGCACCAGTGAACTTTGTGTAGCCGTCCCAAAATCAACCACACTAGTATGATTAAGAAAATACCCTCCTAACGTGGTTAAGAAAAGGACAAAATACAAGCCCAACGGAAACCCTAGACAAGGGGGCAGTAACCAACAATGCCAACCACAATCCGAGGATGGAGGTAACTCCAATCAGAATCAAAACTAGGAGCCAAGCAATGCCCAAAGGCAAGGAAAAATGCCTCCTCTATGAAAAAAACATTCTTGTTTAATATGTGGTGAGTATGGGCACTATCCCCACCACTGTCCTGAACTCCCTAAGCTTAAAAATCTATAGAGTAACTGAGGACAAGGGAGATCTTCCCAGCAAACTGCGGTGATGCAAGAACCCTTCCCCCATCAAGGGACGGTCAACACTCAACAACAAAACCCAGATGATTTTAGGAAAAAAAACCATGAAATCTACAAGGCTGGGGAATAAATGTTTTTACAAACTCAAAATTGCAGCTACGAGACCCCACCAGACACTAATACATCAGGGGCTAGTAGAAGCATGCCAACTACACCTTTAACCATTTCAAATATTCCTATGGAACCATTACAAAAAATGGTAAAAGGGCCTAATAGGTGAGTAGGTAATTACTCCAAAGTGGCCCACAATTATAGCATTTTAGACGACTTAACTCAGTCACCTACTTCTATGCCGATACGTGCATGATTGCTTTTGACTTAGACAAAGCTACCCTTAGGCTTCCCTCCATGGTTACCTTCCAGATACCACTATCGGTACAGAATATCACCATTCACCGATGTGTCACTGACAAGGGTGCATCCACATGCATCATGTAAAAAAGTGTGTGGCAGAATTTAGGATCCCCCGAACTCAAACCTTCCATCATCACACTAAGAGCATACAACAATCATCCCTCGACCCTCGTCGAAATCTTCCAAAATGTAAAATTATGCTTAGCTGGTAATACGGTCCACATAGACATCAAAGTATTGGATTCTCACTTGGATTATAATATACTCGTTGGGTAGAGCTACATGTACGCCATGTCTGTCATAGCATCCTTCGTCTTCTGCATCATGATGTTCCCCCACGAGGATCGAATCATTACGGTAGACTAGATGATGCATAGTGAAAAGCATCCCCTAACCAACACGGATGTAATCCTACCCTAAATAGATACAACCATAGACCATCTTTCACGGTATCAAGAATATGTTCCTAGCCAATTCAAACTGTTTTCCATCCTAGGGTCATTCGTAGGAGATCCTCCCATAATCCCTGAGGTGTTTCCCAATGCCAGAGGGGCCCCAGTGTGCATGATGTGCACATCAAGCACCGAGGCAACTTAGGACATGGAATCAAGCAGTAACAACACTGAGGCATCGGCCACGGTAGCCTCTCTATCGTACGCCATCTCCCAAACCCCTTTCCTCTACCCACCTCCTAGCTTCATCTCCCAGTAGGTCTTGGCGACACTGGTGTTACCCAACATATCGTTCGCATTCCCAGTTTGGTACCTTGCTCCCCCTTTAGGAACATGAGCCACCAATGTTACTGCAGTTGGGTTAAAGCCCCTCAATCCCGAGGAGCCCTAACCTACCCAAGAAATTGTCGGAACCGCCCCCACAAGGGAAGTTTCCATTGCGAAACCGGTTACCACGGCTAAGAAAATTTCCAAGAGAGGAAAGAAAGTGGTGACCCCCACCATGCAAATAGAGTCATAAGAATACGCTATATGTGATGTTATAGGCCATCCTACCCACATATGTCCAGAGTTGGATGAGTTAAGGCCACTCATTGGCTCCATAGCAGGCACCTTGACACTGCGTTCCCATAAAAAGGAACTTACCACCAAAAGTATAGGAAAACTATTGCGTACCAATCATGCATGTTCTCTGTGTGTGACCAATGGGCATTTTACCCACCATTGTCCATAAATACCATGATATAGGGATGTCGTACATGCGATCGAGCGATCCTATCAAGAGGATCCCTCCATCCAGTTCACCGGCGATGAGCCTCATATCATCCTGTACCTACAGGAAGAGCAACGATCACCCGAAAGGCTCATTGCCAGACCACTCGCAACCCCCCCCCTCGTCGAAAGACACAAACTTTACGATGGACTTGATCATTTCATCATTGATTACCCAGCCTTGGAAATGTTCCAATGACGGTACCTAGTCCACATAGTATATCGGGGTGAAATAGATGTCCCATATTCATGTCATATATGCAACTAAAACCACCCGGTATGTCATTGTCACTGTGTGCCAAGTATTTGCACAGACCTTGCCTGTATGAAATCGAATATCATCCACCTTTCCCAAGAATATGGCATGGACTGGGATTCCATGAATAGTTTGACAACCTAAGTGGATGTCACAAATACATCCACCCTGTCGTGCCCATTGAGAGGAAAACCAATTAGGGAGATATATCCCCCGCCAAATGTCGATGACGCAACACACCACATATGATTCATGACATCATGCATCAGAACAATGACTCAAGCTATCTGCTCATCTACCATAGGTGTCGAGGCAGCTGCAGCTACAAGATTAGCTCTCCCTACGATAGTACAAAACCAATCTATTTGCACTATATCGACCGCGTCTAGTTCCATCACATCCATGATGGAATATTTGCTGTGTTTATCAACTAGCTCCACCTGGATCACCCCTATTCAGTATAAACCTGCAAAGGAACAATCCCCCCTTTGGGCCCTTGTTTCATTCGGATGAAGATATCCTAGAAACCATGATGGAGCCCTATTACCCATGGGATGCAATGCATCACCGCTCACTATTTCTCCCTAAGAAAACAGTCAGTCTTGACAATACATTTGAAATAGAGATCTCTGCGATCGAATCAAAATAATTCTTAACATCAAGAAAGGTTGAGTGGTTCAAAAATCCCATCCCAGCGTGAATGTGCCCAAGGAGCCCAGGCGATCACAACTTAGAAAATTTGATACAGCCACCCTTAAACGAAATGACCCATCCCGAATGCATTTCATCTAGTACCCTCATACAACGAGACAAGGCCTGCGCAACCAAATGAAGGCACAAGGGACCAAATGACAAATGGGTCGCATGAACGTGAAATAGGCACCTGGGTGGTCACAACTTAGCAAACTTGATATGACCACCCTCAAACGAAATGACCCGACCCGAACGCATGTCATCAGGTGCCCTCAATAGAAATGACCCAACCTGAACATGTTTCATCGGGTACGCTCAGATGGTGCGACAGGACACACCCGATTGAATGAAGGCACAAGGGAGAAAATGGAAAACTCGCTACACAAGTGTGTAGAAGACACCTGAGTGGTCACAACTTAAAAAATTTGATATGGCCATCCTCAAATGAAACGAATTGACCCAAATGCATTTCGTCAGGTGCCCTCACACAATGCTACATGACATGCCCGATCGAATGAAAGAACAAGGGAGAAATGGCAAACTGGCCACACAAACATGTAAAAGGCACATGAGCAGTCACAACGTAGAAAAATTTATATGGCTGCCTTAAGAAAAAACAACCCAGCCCGAACGCATTTCATTGGGTGCCCTCACATGGTGCGACACGGCCCACTCAATCGAATGAGGGCACAAGGGAGAAAATGGACAATGGGCTACATGAATGTGCACAAGGCAACTAGGCAGTCACAACTTAGAAAGTTTAATACGGACACCCTCAAATGAAACTATCCTGACCAGAATGCATTTCATCCAGTGCCCTAACAAGGCGCGACTCAGCGCACCCTACCGAACGAAGGCACAAGGGAGAAAATGATAAATGGAATGCATGAACGTGCACAAGGAACCCGTGCAATCACAACTGAGAAAATTTGATACGACTACCCTCAAATGAAACAGCCTGACCCAAATGCATTTCATCGGGCACACTCAAATGAAATGACCCGACCCAAATGCGTTTCATTGGGTGCCCTCACATGGTGCACCAGATCGAAAAAAGAAACAAAATATAAAATGGAAAACATGCCACACGAATGTGCACAATGAACCTGAGTAGTCACAACTTAGTAAATTTGATACGGGTTCCCTCAAACGGAACCACCCGAACATGTTTTATCGGGTTCCCTCACACGACGCGACACGAAATGCCCGACTGAATTAAGGCACAAGGGAGAAAATGATAAAAGGGCTGAAAAAACATACAAAAGGAACCTAGGAAGTCATAACTTACCAAATTTGATATGGCCACCCTCAAACAAAACGACCCAACTCGAACGTATTTCATCGGGCGCCCTAACATGGTGCAACACGACTCTCTCGACCAAATGAAGGCACAAGGGAGAAAATGGAAAATGGGCCACATGAATGTGCATAATGCACTCAAGTATTCATAACTTAGCAAATTTGACATGATTATCCTCAAACAAAATGACCCGACCCGAACATGTCTCGTTGGACGCCATCACAGGGAGCGACACAGCCAACCCGACCAAACGAAGGCACAAGAAAGAAAATGGAAAACAGGCTGCATGAATGAGCACAAGGTACCCAGGTAGTCACAAATTAGAAAATTTTATCCGACTTGAACGCGTTTCATTAGGGACCCTCACATAGCATGAAACGACGCGCCCAATCGAACAAAGGCACAAGGGAGAAAATGGCTAATGGGTTGCATGAACATGCACAAGCCACCCGAGTGGTCACAACTTAGCAAATTTGATACGGCTGCCCTCAATCTAAACGAACCAATGCGAACACATTTCATTGGGCGCCCTCACACAATGCTACATGGTATTCCTGACTGAACGAAAGAACAAGGGAGAAAATGGAAAACTAGCCACACGAACATGACCAAGGCATTTGGTCAATCACAACTTAGCAAGTTTTATACTACCACCCTTAAATGAAACATCTCGACCCAAACGTGTTTGATTAGGCACCCTCACATGGCGCAACACGGCCCACCTAAATGAATGAAGGCATAAGGGAGAAAACGACCAAAAGTACGCATGAATGTGCACAAGGCAACTGAGTGGTCACAACTTAGCAAATTTAATATAGCCACCGTAAAAAAAAACTACCCGACCTGAACGCATTTCATCCAGTGCCCTCACATGGCGCGCCTAACTGAACGAAGGCACAAGGGAGCAAACAAAAAATGGGTCGCACAAATGTGCATAAGGCACCTCAGTGGTCATAACTTAGCAAATTTGTTATGACCAACTTCAAACAAAATGACCCGACTCGAATGCATTTGTTAAGTCCCTATATTAATAGTGTAGCCCCTTAGTATGTTAGTGTAGCCCCCATTATTATTATTATTGTACCCTTGTAACCCCCATTTTTTTATTATTGTGCCCTTAAATTATTATTGTTAGGTCGGCTAGGATTACATTGTGGCCCACTAGGATTACATTATGGCCCCATGGACTCCTATATATAGAAAGGAGGTTTTGTAAATTGTATCATCCAAGAATTGTTCATTTATGTAATGTTTTGGAGGTTTCCCCCTCGAAGTGGCTTATTTTTAAGGCGTTGATATCTCTTTTCTTCTATTTTTGGAGCTGGTTACACAACATTTGGTATCAGAGCTTTAGATTCTAGGGTTTTGCTGCTCCAAACAGGTCATCGTGGAATTTTCGCTATAACGTTTTTTATACGAAGTTTCAGAAGCTGAAATTTTTAGGGTGCGAAGCCGAAATCCTGAGGAAGCTTTTCTAAAAATTTCAGAGATTGGTTCGCAATATTTTCGGAGATATCATCTGTGGAAGTTAGGTCTTTTTTCAAGCTCCTAAACAGGTCATCGTGGCATTTTCGCTATAAATGTTTTTCTACGAAGGTTCAGAATCTGAAATTCTTATGGTGCGAAGCTGAAATCTTGAGGAAATTCTTCAAAAAATTTCAGAGCTTGGTTCGCGACATTTTTGGATATATGATCTGTGGAAGGTAGTGCTTTTTCAGGCTCCTAAATTGCATCTCAAAGAGGTGATCGTGGGAAAAGTTCAATAACTCTCTCTCTGGGAATCGGATTGGAGTGCTGTAAAAAGTGGCCACAAGTACACAGACTGTAGTTTCTTGGATATCAATTTCAGAGACAAAGGACGAAAAAGTGACACGTGTCAAGTCGTACAATTTCGCTCTACTGAACCAGTCCATAATTAGGTCATTGTGGGAGATTGGACACAACTTTGTCTTGGAGAATCAAAATCAGGTCAGACTTGTGGAATTTGAAAGAATATTTAGAGGGCTACTACAGGGCTGAATTTGAGATATCGAATATTTTCAATTACAAATATAATTCAATTTCAATATCGAGCTCCTTAAAGCAAGTAAAAGGTGTGCATTTTTTTTCCGAATTGCATAAGTCTTGTGTGAAGAATCAAGTTGAATTGATTCCAAGGGCATATTGGAGAATTTTTTTCAGTAATGGGTTCTATTATGCCTCCAAAAAATAATTCCATACCCATTAAGCCCTCAGAAAGCTATACTATGATGCATGAGGAGGAAGAATTGCAATATGAGATATCAAAATTACGGTACCAAGTGCAACAAATTTCGATCTTACGAAGAGCAACCGAAGATGAAATAGATGGTTTAAAAGCAGAAATGGAGGCTAAGTTGGATGGTTTGAAGGATCAAATAATAGCTAATATGGATGATAAATTAGTGGAATATCACAACGAGCATCAACAACAAGTTCTCGAACTCTCAAAGGATAACCCAACTTTGGTGCAGAATCTAATGAAACAACAGGAAGAACAACATCATATCGAAAGAAGTTATGAAGAAATCATAGAAACAAGAACTCAACAAGTATGATGAATTTCAGAGTATCTCAGCAAGTGGAAGAAATTTCCTGTAGAATATTTCACATGGGAGGATGAGAATTTTATACAGAAACATCAAGAAATAATCAAGCGTTGAGGACAACACTTGTTGAAGGAGAGGGGCATGTTAAGTCCCTATATTAATAGTGTAGCCCCTTAGTATGTTAGTGTAGCCCCCATTATTATTATTATTGTACCCTTGTAACCCCCATTTTGTTATTATTGTGCCCTTAAATTATTATTGTTAGGTTGGCTAGGATTACATTGTGGCCCACTAGGATTACATTATGGCCCCATGGACTCCTATATATAGAAAAGAGGTTTTGTAAATTGTATCATGCAAGAATTGTTCATTTATGTAATGTATTGGAGGTTTCCCCCTCGAAGTGGCTTATTTTTAAGGCGTTGATATCTCTTTTCTTCTATTTTTGGAGCTGGTTACACAACAACATTCCATCGAGCACCCTCACACGGCGTAACATGATGTGCTCGATTGAAAAAAGGCATAATGGAGAAAATGGAAAATGGTCCACTCGAATGTGCACAATGCACCCTAGTGGTCACAACTTAGAATATTTGATATGGGCACCCCCAAATGAAATGACCCGACCCAAATATGTCTCTTTGGGTGCCCTCACACGGCGCGACACGACACGACCTGCCTCACTAAACAAAGGCACAAGGGAGAAAATGACAAATGGGCCACATGAACGTGCACAAGGAATCCGGGTGGTCGCAACTTAGAAAATTTTAAATGGAGACCCTCAAATGAAATTACCTAACCCAAACACATTTCACTGGGTGCCCTCAAATGAAAATACCCGACTTGAATGTGTTTCATCGGCCGCCCTCACACGGCATGCCCGACCAAGTGAAGGCATGAGGAAGAAAACAAAAAACGGCCACATGAAAGTGCATAAGGCACCAGATTTGTCACAAATTAGCAAATTTGATATATCCTCCCTCAAACAAAATGACCAGACCTGAATGTGTTTCATCGGGTGCCCTCATACGGTGTGACACGACACACATGACCGAACGAAGGCATAAGGGAGAAAACAGAAAATGGTCACAACATAACAAATTTGATACCGCCGCCCTCAAATTAAATGACCCAACCCGAACGCGTTTCATCAGGCGTCAACACACAATGCGAGACGATGTGCTCGAATGACCAAAGGCACAAGGGAACAAAGGGAAAATGGGTCATAAGAATGTGCACAAGGAACCTAGATGGTCACAGATTAGGAAATTTGATACAGCTACCTTCAAAAGAAACAACCCAACCCAAGTGCATTTCATTGGGTGCCCTCACACCACATGACATGGCACGCCTAACCGAAAGAGGGCACAAGGGAGAAAATGGCAACCCTGCCGCAAAAACGTGCACAAGGCACATGGGCAGTGACAACTTAGCAAATTTGATAAGGCTACCCTCAAAGGAAATGACCAGAGTTGAATGCATTTCATCTAGACCCCTTACATGGCATGCCCGACAAAATTAAGGCACAAGAGATAAAATGGCAAACAGGTTGCAGGAATGTGGACAAGGCACTCGGGCAATCACAACCTATAAAATTTGATACATATACCCTCAAACATAATGACCCAATTCGAACGCATTTCATTGGGTTCCCTCAACCTAAATGACATGACCCGAACTCGTTTCATTGGGCATCCTCACCGAACTAAATGAAGGCACAAGGGGGCAAATGGAAAATGGGATGCACGAACGTGGACAAGGCACCCAAGCAGTCAAAACTTAGAAAATTTGATACAGGTGCCATGAAACAAAAGGACCTGACCCAAATATGTTTCATCGAGCACCCTCGCTGGGCATGACACAATGCGACTGACCAAACGAAGGCACAAGGGAGAAAATGGAAAATCGTTCGCACGAATGTACACAAGGCACCTCGGAAATCACAACTTAGCTAATTTGATATGACTTTCCTCGAACGAAATGACCCAACCCAAACGTGTTTCATCTGGTGCCTTTGCATGGCGTGACATGGTGTGCCCAACCTAATGAAGGTACAATGGAGAAAATGACAAACGGTCCACTCGAACGTGTACAAGGCACCCTGGTGGTTACAACCTAGCAAATTTGATATGGTTGCCCTCAAAAGAAACGACCCGACTTGAACGCATTTCATTGGCTGCCCTCACACGGCGCTACATGGCAGACTCGACTAAGTGAAGGCACAAATGAGAAAATGGATAATGGGATGCACAAACATGTATAAGGAACTTGGGAAGTTACAACTTAGCAAATTTGATACCACCACCCTCAAACAAAACGACTCGACCCGAACGCATTTCATTGGCCACCCTCACACAACGCGCTCGACCAAACGAAGGCACAAGGGAGAAAATGGAAAATGGGTCACATGAATGTGCACAAGTAAGTCGGGCAGTGACAACTTAGAAAATTTGATACAACCTCCCTCAAATTAAAAGACCCAAACCAAACCTGTTCCATCGGGCACCCTCACAGGATGGGACAAGGAGCGCCCAAGTGAAAAAAGGCACAAGAGAGAAAATGGCCAATGTACCACACGAACATGCAAAAATCACCCAGGAGGTCACAACCTAGCAAATTTGATACAACCTCCCTTAAACAAAATGACATGACCCGAACGCGCTTCATCGGGTGCCCTCAAACGGTGTGAGACAACGCACCCGACCTAATAAAGGAACAAGGGAGAAAATAGAAAATGGGCCACACAAACGTGCAGGGGCACCTGGGTAGTCACAACTTAGCAAATTTTATATGGCCACCATCGAACAAAATGACCCGACCGAATGCGTTTCATCGAGTTCTATCACACGACGTGACACGACGCGTCCGAGCGAACGAATTCACAAGAGAGAAAATGGAAAATGGGTCCAGGAATAAGCACAAGGAACCTGACTGGTCAAAACTTAGAAAATTTAATATGGCCGCCCTCAAAATTAACAGACCAACCCAAACACATTTCATCAGGCATCCTCACACGGCGCAACATGGCCAGCCCAATCGAATGAAGGCACAATGGAGCAAACGGAAAATGGGCTACACAAACCAGCACAAGGCACTCGGGTAGTCATAACTTAGCAAATTTTACACCACAACCCTAAAAAAAAATGACCTGACCTAGACGCTTTTCAACGCGCATCCTCACACGGTGCGACACGACATGCCTGACCAAATGAGGGCACAAAGGAGAAAACAGAAAACAGGCAACAAAATTGTGCCCAAGGCACCTGGGCTATCACAACGTAGCAAATTTGATACAGCCACCCTCACATGAAAGGACCCGACCTAAACGTGTTTCATAGGGTGCCCTCACATGGAGTGACATGGCATGTGTGACTGAATGAAGGCACAAGGGAGCAAATGAAAAACGGTCCACACGAACGAGCACAAGGCACCTGGGCAGTCACAACTTAGAAAATTTGATATGGTCACATGCATTTCATTAGGTGCCTTCACACAGTCTGGCACGATGCACTCGAACGAGTGAAGGCACAAGGGAGAAAACAACAAATGGGCCACACGAATGTGCACAAGGCCCTTGGGAGGTCAGACCTTAAAAATGTTTATACGACCTCCCTCAGACGAAACGACTTGAACTAAACACGTTTCACCAGGCACCCTCAAACAGCCTGACACAATCACACGAATGTGTAGAAGGCACCCGAGCAGTGAAAACATAGAAAATTTGATATGGCCGCCCTCAGATGAAATGACCCAACCTGAAAGAATTTCATCGGCACCCTCACATGGTGCGACACGACGTGCCTAAATGAATGAGAGAACAAGGGAGAAAATGACATATGAACTGCACGAACATGCACAAGCCACCTGGGCGGTCACAACTTAGCAAATTTTATACATTCGCCCTCAAATGAAACAACTCAACCCAAACGTATTTCATCGGGTGCCCTCACATGATGGGGCATGTCTCGGCCAACCAAACAAAGGCATAAGGAAGAAAAAAAAATGGGTTGCACGAACGTGCACAAGGCAACAGAGCGGTCACAACTTATAAAATTGGACATGGCCACCCTCAAATGAAATGACTCGACCTAAACGCGTTTCATCCAATGCTCTCACACGATGTGACAGGGCGCATCCGATTGAATGAAGGCACAAGGGAGCAAATAGAAAATTGGCTGCATGAACATGCATAAGGCACCCAAGCAGTCACAACGTTGAATATTTTATATGACCACCTTCAAACGAAACGACCCAACCCGAACGCATTTCATCAAGCACCCTTAAACGAGACGACCCAACCCAAACGCATTTGATCAAGCGCCCTCACATGATGCAACATTGCCCACCTGACTGAACAAAGACATAAGGGATAAAATGGAAAATGTGCCACACGAATGTGCACAATGCACCTGGGTGCCCTCAAACGAAATGACATGACCCGAATGCATTTCATTGGGTGCCATCACACGGCATGCCCAAACGAATGAGGGCAGAAGGGAGCAAATGGAAAATGGGCCACATGAACCTACACAACGCACCTGGGTGGCCACAAATTAGCATATTTTATACGGCCGCCCTCAAATGAAACAACCAGACCCGAACGCGTTTCATCAGGCACCCTCGTAGGGCGCGGCATGACCCACCCGACAGAACGAAGGCATAAGGGAGAAAACCAAAAATGGGCTGCACGAACATTCACAAGGTAACCAAGTGGTCATAGCTTAGAAAATTTGACACAACCACCCTCAAATGAAATGACACGACCTGAACACGTTTCTTCCGGTGCCCTCACACGGTGCGACATGACGCGCTCGACCGAGCGAAGGCACAAGGGAGAAAATGACAAACGAGGCACACGAACATGCACAAGGCACCTAGTTGGTCAAAAAATTTCAAATTCAATATGACCGCCCTCAAACACATTTAATTGGGCGCCCTCAAACAAAACAACATGACCCGAATGCATTTCATTAGGCGCCCTGACATGGCGTGACACGGGGTGCTCGACTGACGAAGGCACAAGGGAGAAAATGGAAAATGGGCCACATGAATGTGCACAATGCACCCAGGAAGTAACAACTTAGAAAATTTGATACAGGCACCCTCAAATGAAATGACACGACCCAAATGCATTTCATTGGGTGCCCTCACACAGCACGACATGCCGCACCCAACCGAACGAAGACACAAGAGAGAAAACGGAAAATGGGTTGCACGAATGTGCACAAGCCACCTAGGCAATCAAAACTTACCGAATTTCATATGTCCACACTTAAACGAAATGACTCAACCTGAATGCATTTCATCGAGTTCCCTTGGATTGCGTGACATGACATGCCCGACGGAATGAAGACACAAGGGAGAAAACAGAAAATGGAAAATGGGCAGCACGAATGTGAAAAAGGCACCTGGGTGCTCATAACTTAGAAAATTTGATACAACCGCCCTCAAACAAAATGACTGGACTCGAACGCGTTTCAACAGGTGCCCTCGCACGAAGCAACATGGCCCGCCTAACTAAATGAAGGCACAAGGGAGAAAACATAAAATAGGCCACTTGAACATGCACAAGGCACCTGGGTGGTCACAACTTATCAAATTTAATACGGCCGCCCTAGAATGAAACAACCCAACCCGAACGATTTTCATTTGACACCTTTGAATGAAAAGACTCGACCTGAACGTGTTTCATTGGGCGCCCTTACACGGCACAACATGGTGCGCCTGACCGAATGAAGGCACAAGGAAGAAAATGGAAATGACTACATTAATTTTCACAAGGCCCCCAAGTGGTCATAACTTAGCAAATTTTATACGGCCTGCTTAAAACAAAATGAACTGACCTGAATGCATTTCATTAGGCACCCTCACATGGTGCGACATGGCGCGCCCGACCAAATGAAGGCACAAGGAAGGAAATAGAAAATGCGTTGCATGAATGTGCATAAGGCGCCCAGGCAATCACAACTTAACATGTTTGATATGGTCGCCCTAAAATGAAACAACCTGACCAAACACATTTCATCAGGTGCCCTCACATGATGTGACATGAAACGCTTGATCGAATGAAGGCACAAGGGGGAAACCAAAAAACGGGCCAGAATAACGTACACGAGGCACCTAGGTGGTCACAACTTAGAAAATTTGATATAGCCGCCCTCAAACAAAATGATCCAACCTGAACGTGTTTCATCAAGCGCCCTCACACGGCGTGACATGGCGTGCTTGACCGAATGAAGGCACAAGGGAGGAAATGGCAAACGGGTTGCATGAATGTGCACAAGGCATCCGGGCAGTCACAACTTAGAAAATTTGATACGACCACCCTCAAACGAAACAACCTCACCTGAATGAGTTCCATTGGGCGCCCTCACATGGCACGACATGGCCTGCTCAACCAGAAAAAGGCACAAGGGACTAAATGGAAAATGGGCTTCAGAAACGAGCACAAAGAAACTAGGCAGTCACAACTTAGCAAATTTGATATGGGCGCCCTCCAACTACACAATGTGACATGACATGTTAGGTCCCCATAATTTTTCAAATTAGAAAGGCCAAATGTACAAGGGTAACATGAAACCAATATTTGGAGTCCCTAGCCTTCCTGGACTCGAAGAGGGCTCTCTCTATATTTTTGTGAAAAATGTAACTTGATAGCTTTTAGGGTTTTGATTTTAGGCCAGTTGTAAGGATAAGGTTTGCTTGGTTGGATAGGTTGTCAAGTAGAATAGATAGAGTGAGAGAGGTTTAAACCATTGGGCTATGGAGTTTGAAAAAGGTTTTGAGAAGTGCAACAATAGGTCAATGTTATATCACATGGAGTCTAATAGAGCCAAATGGATCTAAAAGCTTATGTGAGTGAAGTGAACATTAAATTGTGAACATAGTAGGTGCAAAGGGAGGTTAAGAATCCCTTAACAAATAATTTAACAAGAATGGCATTTAAGATAAATATGCATGAAGAAATAACCAAATACAGGTCATACCAATAACTTCTTTGACCAAATCCTAGCAAGTAAATACTAAGACAACAATTTAGTGAGCCATAGAGAGAAAGAAACTTGTAAGTCCTCTAGTGATTTCACGTTCAGGCAAAGAAAACATTTAAAGAAGACATATAGTAATGATCAAATATTAGGTAACTCCTAATTTCCTTTATCAAACTACAAATAAATTCAATGCAATCATTCAATATGGAAAAAATGGCAGGGCAAACCATAAACCTCTTCCATCAGACCATATTTAGCAATACTTCGAAGTAAAAACCTCAAAAACAATGCTTAAAGTCATACCAAAGGTAGGGCTAACTAGAAAAGTCTTTAACACGGGCTCCATTAAATCATTCTTGAGATAAAAAAGCTGAATGGGATTAGAGAGAAACTAAGAATTCTCTAAACTGACCTAGGAGAGGAAAACATGCAAGAAATAGAAAGTAGACAGAGCTAAGGTGCCTCTAAACAACATTTCTTACCCTAAACTTTATGTTCTAATGCATGAGAAGGATGAAAGAAAATGAAAACATAAGAAAAATACTACTAACTTTGAAATACATCACCATTAGCCATGCTCATGAATCCTGTAATTGTGCTTGCACCATTGTCATCCAAATCAAAGCATTCATAACACTCCGGAGCCAATTTCTCCTCCACTCCAAGTCTATGTATTGAGTTTAACAATCAACCAACATTCAACCAACAAATAAAATGAGGCCTCCATGCAGTATTGAACTTGCAAAGGAGGGTCAAAACCCTAAATAGGGTTGCAAAATGTCATTAATTACAATCATAAATGCCATTTTTGTCCTATGAGACCATGCAAGGCCCAAGGCACAAATGTCCTAATTCAATAAATGAAAAAATAACTCCTCAACTAATTTTGGAAAAAAAAACTTACTTTGAGGCTCTTCAATAACTTCCAAAATATCTCCAAGTGTGTTTTGTTGACTTTTAGCAAGGGTGCAACACTGAGGTTCAAGGGCGTAGCGCCAGCCCAAGGGTGTAGCGCCAACACTCGGAACAATTGCATGTTTTGTAACCACGATTTGTAGGCCTTCCAAGTGTCCAAATGAGCTCCATGATAGCTCATTGGAAAGATTGGCCTGTCTAGTTTACAAATGGACCTTTATTTAGCCATTTGGTTCCCATTTTCCTGCTAAAAAATAAATTCTCCCAAGAATTCTTAGGGTTGTGCCAACTCTGAAAATAGGACAGAAAGTTGATTTTTGGCACATTTTTGGCACTATTGGACGATTAATTTTGCTCCAAATGAGCTGAAACTTTGTGAATGTGATTTCCTGGGCCTAAGGATCCTAATAATTTCAAGTTTTCCTATAATGGGTGCATCAAAAAAGAGTGCAACACTGGTGGTGCTGCGCCTTTGGCCCTTCAAAACAGTCAAAAATCCAAAATCTTCAAAATTGTGCCAAAATTTGGATTTACCTTTCTAATTAGGTTTGGGATGCTTATAGGGAAGCATCAGCAAGGATGTAAAGGTTTTATTTTCTTTTTTCCTCCTTTAGGTTTGAATCTTTGCAAGGGCTCTTTTGAGCTTCACCCTTGCAATCTTGTTTCTTAAGGCATCATGCCTTGCCATCTTCTTTTGGAGGTCAAGTTCCCTCTTGGACTTTTCCAACTAACCCTCTAAGTTTATGTTTTCCCTCTCTAGCCAAGGTTCCTGATCATATTATTTTTCCATGGCAAGTAGCTCACTTGGAGTGATTTGTTTTTCCCATGTTGTCTCTTGCCTTTTTAAAGCCAATTGTCCTTGGTCTCTTCCTGGGAAATTGTTCTTCCTCTTCTTCAGTGTCATCATGAGTGCCCAAGACCTCTGCTAGATTTTCCTTTTTATTTGCAGCCTATTTCTGAGCCTTGATATCTCTAATCTCATAGATGGCCTTCTGTGCCTCTATTTTCTTGTTTTCAACCACAAAATAGTGAATCACATTCTTAGCTCTACCTAGATTGGCTTGCAGATCCTTAATCCTGGCATATTTGCTTTTGAGAAGCATGCTTCTGATCCTATCCCCATTTTCATCATCACTGTCAAGGTGAATAAGTTGAAATTCTTGTTCAGTCTCATGTTTTCCTTCTTCTTCTTCATCCATGACCTTTTCCTTACCTTTATCAAGTTGCTTGGTTGATGTAGAAGTCATGGCCTCTTGCCTCTTAAGGGTAGCAAACACATGCCTATTTCCCCTTGGTAAGTAAAATAAAAAGGCTCTATGTTAAGCATATGATTTTTATCTTGGCTCTTATCACCACTGCTCTCATGGCTGCCATCATCACTACTACTTTCTATCTCATCACTATTAGCCTCATTGTCCTAACTTCTCTTATGAATTTAATCATTACTTCCAACCTTATCACTACCAACATCATCACTGATATGTTCTTCACTTCCCTCACTGTCATCATGGCTTTTTGATCTATCGCCATCATCCTCACTGATCTTTACTTCAATGCTCTTTACCTCACTAATATGATTGCACTTTTCTCTATTTCTTTCTTTTTCACTGACAGCTGCTTCCTCATTACCTTCTTCTTCATTGGTTGATTCATCATTGATTGATTTCTCATTTCCCTCTCCCTCATTGACATTAGATTTCTCATTGTCACCTTCCTCATTTTTTGATTCTTCATTGTCATCTCCTTCATTGTTTGATGCACTAGTACCATGAGAGGATGGTGAGTGGTTGTGAGAGGGTGATGAAGGAGGATTGTCCTAAGGTGAAGTAATATGTGTGGATGGTGAGGTGGATGGGTCATCATTAGGTGAGGGAATGTGAGTGGATGGAGAAACATGCTCAGAAGGAGGTGATGGAGGAGTAGGAATAGGAGGATGAGATGATGAAGGCATATCTTGCTGAGGATGGAATTGTGGAGTAGTAAACACTTCATTGGAAATGAAGGTCTATGATAGAATACCCTTCTGCTGAAGTTGGTGCATAACAACCATTTTACTGAGTGAGTGGTGGAAGAGGTTTTGCATTTGCTGAGGAAAATATCTCTTCTAAACTATATAGGCCATTTTTTCAATGCTTTTTTACAGGTAATAGGGTATATGAAAGATCCTTACCCTAGTAAAATGCATAATTAGTCTGATGTGGTAGGAGTAAAGCTAGGAGAACCTTCCCTCACATGTAAAATACTTCATAATGATCCTCATCATAGGTGCATATCTATCAAGCAAGTGAGAGAAAGTAAAGATAAATTTATTGTGGTCTTTGTACCTAGGTTTTAAATATGGATCATAGTAGCTCTTGTCAATATTGGCTTGCTTGAACTGTTTCTCCCCTACACTAGGTATGCTAGTGGCATTGGCAATAGCATCAGTAGATAACTCAAAAGTGACCACTGCAAGGTTAACTTGTTTATCATCCAAGTTAATGATGAATAACCTAGTTACCTTAGGTTGGTTTTGCACCTGCTATACCCTTTCACAAAAATCAAAGCATCCTACATGCTTGAAACATTGAACAGTAAGGGGAGATTCTATTAGATCCCTTGTGCTGGGGGGTTCAAACCTATTGATTTTTTCACCTTTCCACTCATGCCTCCTTGGCATTTAGCTTCTCCTCCACTATCATTATCTTCTGACATTGTAGATTATGCCTTTGAGAAACCCTAGGGCTGCAAATGGAAATGAGATGAACGGATGGTGGAATAACAACCTTTACAAGTGAATGAGATGAATGAGTGAGGGTGTAAGTATATGGGAATAAGGGATAATCTAACCACTCAATGACAACCTTTTGTTGATATTTCAAATTGTGTTTTGAAATACTAGAGGTTGATGTGCAATTGAGGTGAATGAGGGTAATGGAATGTCAACTTTTCTTGCAAGTGAAGGGACTGATTGTATGAGTGTTATTATCAACCTAGATGACTGAAAACCTTAACAACACCATATTTCACCTATATCTTGAATAATTTTACTTATGGGTATATTAAATGAGTTTAGATAATGATTTCAAGCTTTGTATCCTATGGTTTATTCTTAGGGTTTCCTTCTTTAAACTACAAATCATAAAAAAACTTGAAAATCTGGTTAGGGAATCCACTTACCATTAATAATTTCCTTGGAGGACATTGAAGGAAACTTGAAAGAATTTTGAGTATATTTGAGTGTTTGTAGGGTGTAGGAGGCCCTCCTGGCCAAGGGCGCAATGCTTAAGCCAAGCGCGCAAATCTTAATCCTAAACACGCAACACTCTATCTCAAAAGCACAACACTCAACCTATCTTCACTAGGCCTGTCGGGTAAAGGTGCAGCACCTTCCCTAACGCAAATCAGTCAGTTCTAGTCCCGCAACGCCTGTGTATTTTTCATGGGGATAAATTTCCAAGCACACAATGCTCAATTCTAGGCATGTAGCGCCGGTCTAATTTGCCCAATTTTGACTTGAAACTCCCAAAATTATCACTCCTAAATGCTCTGATGATTTTTTTCAAGGAAAAAATAATTTTTTGAAGTTTTTAGATGACATTTTATATGAAAATAACTTAATTTATATTTGATAACCCATTTCCAAATGTTTTAAGTCCTTTTTCACTTTCTTTCATTGATACTCTTCAAGCCTTTTTGCTTGTAGGTTGCTGAAGTTATGAAACTTTCTCTTCTTTTGATCCTAGAGCCTTCACATGCTTATTTTGACACCTTTGTGATGATTACCTACAACAACTTCAAAATCCTCTATTATTCCCATCATTAAGTTAACTCAACTTTTCACCTTTTCTCACTAACAATTTTACAATATTTGCATGCAGGTTGGTAAGATGATGAATTTTGACTTTTCCCTTTTCTCCTTGAGGCACGAAAAAATTATTTTGACACCTTTGGGACTTAAACACAAGATATCATCTTCAAAAACCCTCCTCTTTTCCCATTACAATACTCAACTTATATTTTCACCTTGGCTGGAAGTTTGTTGGAGTTATGAGATTTATTTTCCTTTTGATCCTGAGGACTTTACCTATTCATCTTAACACAGCAACAACCTTAAAAATCTCCCTTAATTCCACCTTCGAGCTTAACCTCATATTTTTCTCATTTAGACATGGCAAGCTCATAAAACACCTTTGGGAGGATTCCTCATAGCAGCACTTTCAAAATGCTCTTTTGCCTGCTCCATGGAGTTTAGTTCATCATTTCATAATTTAGGAATGATAAACTCATTTTGACAAGCTTAGGATCTGATCACATAATGACATCTTCAGAATCTTTCCTTTGCTTTCACCATGAGGTTTAACATCATCATTTTACCTTCTTTGGTAACTTTTCCAAAACCCTAGATGTTTGGATTGTTTTAAGACAATCATCAGTGTTCTCTTCTAAGTTATCTATAGCCCTTTCAAGTTCATTCATTTCTTTCTAGTTCACCTCACCTTTTTTCCTTATCTCATCAATAATCTCTAATAGACTTATATTCATGTTTCGTTTTTGGTGTACCTCCTCCATGATCATTTCTGCATTTGATCACTGCTTGGCATATTGTTGGACCATCAATCTCAAAAAACCCTAATTATTTACAAGAACAAGTGTTTCCTATCTTACTTGTACAGGATGTCTCCATTCAGGAGCAAACCTCCTACCTCACCAACTTTCTACTAATAGACCTTTTAAAACTCCTACAAAAGTGTCAAAGTTTACATTTACCTCTTGCGGGCCTTTAATTTGATAAGGTAGTCGTCTTTAGAAACTTTTAGATCTTTTCTTTAATAACCATGTCTCAACATTACAATACGTCTGAACAAAATTATAATAAAGAAAAACAGTGTCTGAAACACCAATGATTTACCTTGGAACATATGAAACCCTAAATGACCTAGTGGGAGGATTCTTTGACCTAGTCTTTGAATGAAAATTGGCTAGGAGTCTTCAAGTGAAAAAATAGAGTATTTGTCAAGTGTTGTGTTGAAGATCCAAAATCAAATGTACTTGATTTATCTAAATATCCTATAGAGATTATTTTGAGGCCATCGATGCTTGAGGAACCTGGGGAACATGGGAATGAGCAGGCTATAGGAAACCCTAGAGGTAAATTAGAGTTATGGATAGGGGAAAAATAGGCCAATTAAGTTATAGGCAGGGAAGGAGGATGAAAATGATAGGTAAAATCCCATAAGGAGTTTGTAGGAGTGACAAGGTGACCATGGAATGGAAAGCTGATGAAATAGTGAAAATTTTTCCAAAAGGATAATGAAGGCAGCAAGATTTCTGAAACTTACAATTTTCAAGGAAGGTTGTTTTTAGAAATATAGAACCAATATTTAGTCATCTACATATAATGAAAAATATTGATGACTAATAGTGGGTCCACTTGTGGAGGGTAGCTCCTTTTTAGGAGGTGTCAAGAACCTCAGAGTTCATATCCCTGTGTTTTGAAGATTAGTACCTTAATTTTAATTTGCATACCTCTTTTTCTCCTCCCTTTGATTCACTCCTGTTATTTTGAAGCTATGATCTTAAAATATGAAAATACATTATTACTTCAATATCAATTCTACCTACCCATCATACTTTGCCTAACATTTTCTCTTCACTTGGATTCTTTTGGATTGGAAAACCCTTGACATCATTTCTTCTTTTGAAAGCATAAAAATATCTACTTCTACCCTTATCACTTCCAAGAGTTCAGATTAGGATAATCAGCTATTTTATTCTCTACCTAGTCTACTTATATGTCAAGGTTAACTAGTTTGATAGATCTTCATTGTCTAATCTACTAACATGAAATTTAAAACATGACCAAACCAAGGTTAAGAAATATGATTTGTCATGGGCTGTGGAATTTTGGACAAGCTACACACATAATTTATTTTTGTACAAGGGAAACAAGAATTTTGAGGGATATGGTTTAGAAATGGTTACTTATCCCTCTCCTTCTGTTTTGGTTCAGATTTGAGCATTGAAACCAACTATATTTTCCTAATCTAATCTACTAATAAGCCAAGTTTAAATAGTTTGGAAAATATTATTTCACTAACCTATCAGCAGAAATTTAGAACATGTTCAATCATGATTAGGTTGTATGACTGAACAAGAATTTATTTTCTTTAAAAGTAGTGACATTTGGACTTGCACACTTTCATACATATTCTTTTTTGTATGGAGCTATACCTCTTCTTTTTACCTGCCCTATTTTTATTCTTTTCTTTGTTTTTCTCTCTTTTTTTCAAAAACCATATAAAAAAAAAATCTCATAGTGCTCAGCTTATTGGCATACCTATCTATCCTAGTCTAACTTGGAGATTATATATACACTAGGTGAACTCTTTTATCCAATGCAGCCATTCAAGTAAGTGACTGCATGACTGATTTTCATCCATCCCTTTAGGTATGCTGAAGAAACCAAAAGGCCACTCCTCCCCCACTTGTTTTTGAACATCAGTGCTAAAAATATTCTTCACACTCTGCAACAAATTGTTCTTGGCATATTTTACTCCTTCTCCAGATGTCTCTAAGAATTTAGTAAAAGGATTTTTGGATAATATCTAGTCTTGAGAATTTAAATAGTAATTTTCATCCAGGACTATTTTTTGCTCCACTTTGTTACGCTTGGGATTCTTTTGAGAAAGAAACTCTACCTCTTCTTCATGATAATCTGATTTGGTAGCCTCATAATGTTCTGCTATGTTTTTCTCCAGTATGCTTGATATTCCTTGATTGAGTGTAATGGATTCTACTTTCATGAATTTGTTAGGGGAATTCTATGATAATAGGTCCTATTGAGGAGCACAACATTAATATTAACATGTTCTATAGTTTCTGCATGAGAAAATGCATCAGTGGATAATTCAGCAGTATAACAAATAGAAAGATATTCTTTATATAAAAGTTTAGAGTTTGGTTGTATGTTTAGGATCTGATTGATTTCTTCATTAATTAAATGGGGAGGAATTTTCATTTTTCCTTGGACATAACTGTGATGTTTCTCTCCCTTTTGTGACTGATCATAAGGTTGGATGTTTTATTGAGCCTTACACAAAAGAGATAAAGAATGAACACTTGTCTCTTTACAGAGATCTTGTGGATCTTCCCTTATTTCCTGAATGATTTCATCCTCAATTAACTCCTTTTGGTTGTTATGATAGCTATCTTGAGAATGAAATGCATGAATTTCATCTAATATATCCTAAAGATGCTAATTTCCCAAATCTTCATCGATGTTTACAAGGTATTGTAAGATATTTTTCAAATTGATGACAACAATTTTTAGCTAATGATAAAGATGGGCAATTTTATTTATAATTCACATAAAATACGTTCTGGAAATCCTTTAAGTAAAAAAAAATACCAAAGTTTAGGCCTTCATATCATTCATTTACTCTACATTATAATGTCACCATGAACATTTTCATGAGGAATTCCTAATGCCATTCAAATTTTAACCTCCATGTATGTATATGAAATTTGATGAGATGTAACAAGGGGTCATCAAAATTTTCATCTTGAAATATAGGCAGGTTTTTGTCCCAAATTATTTGAGAAATTTTGTGTGGGAATCTAGGGATGTGATCTCTGTTCATTGGAGCATACCTACATTGTATCCTTGGATTCATATTTTTTCATTAGTCAGAGGAAATGGCTATTGCATCTTTATAACCAGTCTATATTACTCTACCAGTGGATTCTTTAGGTTTATTGGAGATTTGTGGAGTCGCCAGATGGTGGATTTCAATTTTTTTTTCCACCATCAGAAACCAAATACCAGTCTTGGCTAATACTTGAAACATTAGAAGCTAGAATTGGGACCCAATAGATCAGAGAAGGTTGAGATTTTATAACACTTTTGAAACAAAGACCTAATCTGTAAGAATATTGAATTCACACAGTATGTGACTGGGCTTTATAGTGTTAGGACTGATTGATACATTCCCAAAAGAGTTTATGAGAAACAATGGGGTCAACAGGGCTACTGAAGACCAGTGGATTCACCAGGTGGATGATGCTTACTGTTTTGAGGATGTACTTGTTGTCCACCATCAACAATTGGATGCCAATCTAGATATGTTTTTGGGTTTTCTGAGTTCTTTATGTAACACTAAGATTTTCAATGAGTCTTCTCCAGTATGGTTACCATGGTGCTAGTATGATGAATCAAAAATATATCACTCTTAGATAACACTTGATTTATCTAAGTTTGGCAGGGGACTCATGAGTTCTTAAGGAATGTCTAAGCTTGTTACTTACTCATATACCCAGTGGAGTCGCCATTATGTTAGGTCCCGGTAATTTGTCAAATTGGCAAGACCAAAAGTACAAGGGTAACATTAAACCAATATTTGGAGTGCTAGAACCTAGCCTTCCTAGAATAAAAGAGGGCTCTCTCTATATTTCTGTGAAATACGTAAGTTGATAGCTTTTAGGGTTTTTATTTTAGGGTAGTTGTAAGGATAAGGTTTTTTTTTTTGTTTGATTTTTTGGTTGGGTAGCTTGTCAAGCAGAATATATAGAGTGAGAGAGGTATAAACCATCGGGCTATGGAGCCTGAAAAAGGTTTTGAGAAGTGAAACAATAGGTCAAGGTGTTATCACAGGGAAATTCTAACAAAGCCAAATGGATCTAAAAGCTTATGTGAGTGAAGTGAACATTAAATTGTGAACATAGTAGGGGCAAAGGGAAGTTAAGAATCCTTTAACAAATACTTTAACAAGAATGGCATTATGATCACTATGCATGAAGAAATAACCAAAGACATGGCATACCAATAACTTCTTTGACCAAACCCTAGCAAGTAAATATTAAGACAACAATCCAGTGAACCATAAAGAGCAAGAAACTTGTAAGTCCTCTAGTGATTTCTCTTTCAGCCAAAGAAAACATTTAAGACAGCATATAGTAAATATCAAAGAGTATGGAACTCCTAATTTCCTTAATCAAACTACAAAGAACTTCAAAGAAACCATTCAAGATGGAAAAAAGGGCAGGGAAAACCATAAACCTCTTTAGTCAAACCCTATTTAGCAATACTTCAAAGTAAAAACCTCAAAAAAAATGTTTAAAGTCATACCAAAGGCAGGGCTAACCATAAACTTCTTTGACATGGTCTCCATTAAATAATTCTTGAGATAAACAAGTTGAGTGGGATTAGAGAGCAACTAAAAATTCTCTAAACTGGCCTAGTAGAGGAAAAAATACAAGCAATAGAAAGAAGACAGAGCTAAGGTGCCTCTAAAAAACATTTCTTAACCTGAACTTTCTGTTCTACTCCATGAGAAAGATGAAACAAAATGAAAACATAAGAAAAAAAGTAATAATTTTGAAAGACATCACCATTTTCTATGCTCGTGAATCCTACAAGTGTTCTTGCTCCATTTTCATCCAAATAAAATCATTCATAACACTCCTAAGCCAATTTCTCCTCAACTCCAAGTCTATGTATTGAGTTTAACAATCAACCAACATTCAACTAACAACTACACTGAGGCCTCCATGCAGTGTTTAACTTGCAAAGGAGGGTAAAAACCATAAATAGGGTTGCAAAATGTCATTAATTACAATAATAAATGCCATTTTTGTTCTATGAGACCATCCAAGGCCCAAGGCACAAATATCCTAATTCAATAAATGAAAAAATAGCTCCTCAACTAAATTTGGCAAAAAAAACTAACTTTGAGGCTCCTCAATAACTTTCAAAATACATGCAAGTGTGTTTTGTTGACTTTTGGCAAGGGTGCAACACTGAGGTTCAAGGGCGCAACACCAGGCCAAGGGCGCAACACTAGCACTAGGAAAAATTGCTTGTTTTGTAACCAAGATTTGGAGGCCTTCCAGGAGTCCAAATGAGCTCCATGATAGCTCATTGGGAAGGCTGTCCTGTATAGCTTCTAAATATACCTTTATTTATCCATTTGGTGTCCACTTTTCTGATCAAAAACGCATTCTCCCAAGACTGCTTAGGGCACAGTGCCAACTCTGAAAATAGGGCAAAACGTTGATTTTTTTCATGTTTTTGGCACTTTTGGAGGACCAGCTATGCTCCGAATGAGCTGAAAATTTGTGAGGGTGATTTACTTGGCCTAATTATCCTAAAAATATCAAGTTTTCATCCAATTGGTGGCCCAAAAAATATCACAGTGCTGGTGGTGTTGCACCTTTGGCCCTTCAAAACAGTCAAAAATCCAAAAACTTCAAAATTGTGCCAAATTTTGGATTTAATTTGATGATTAGGTTTGATGCTTTTAGGGAAGCATAATCAAGGATGTCAAGATTTTCTTTTCCTTTTTCCTCCTTTAGGGCTTGAATCTTTGCAAGGGCTCTTTTGAGCCTTGTTGTTGTAATCTTGTTTCATAAGGCATAGTGTCTTGCCATCTTATTTTGGAGGTCAAGGCCTCTCTTGGTCTTTTCCAACTGACCCTCCAAGTGTATGTTTTCCCTATCTAGCCAAGGTTCCCAATCATATTATATTTCCATGGCAAGCAGCTCACTTGGAGTGAGTTTCTCCACCCATCCTGTCTATTGCTCTCTCTCCATGGCTAAGGCATTCTTTAAGCCAATTGTCCTTGGTCTCTTCCTGGGCAATTGTTCTTCCTATTATTCAGTGTCATCATGAGTTCCCAAGACCTCTTCTTGCTTTTAATTTGTCTTTGAAGCCTCTTTATGAGCCCTGATAGCTCTGATCTCAAATATGCCCTTCTTTGTCTCTAGCTGCTTGTTTTTAACCGCAAAATAGTGAATCACATTCTTATCTCTACCTAGATTGGATTGCAGATCCTTAATCTGGGCATATTTTCTTTTGATCATCATGGTTGTGATCCTCTCCTCATTTTCATCATCATTTTCTAGGTGAATAAGTTAAAATTCTTATTCAGTCTCATGTTTGTCTTCTTCTTCTTCATCCATGACATTTTCCTTACCTTTATCAAGCTGCTTGGTTGATGTAGAAGGCATGGCCCCTTGCCTTTTAAGGGCAGCAAACACATGCCTATTTCCCCTTTGATAACTCAAAGAAAAAGGCTTTATGTTAAGCATATTAATATCATCTTGGCTCTTATCATCACTTCTCTCATGGCTGCCATCATCATTGTTGCTTTCCACCTCATCACTATTTGTCTCACGGCCCTCACTACTCTTATGACTGTCATCATCTCTGCCAACCTTATCACTGATATGTGCTTCACTACCCTCATTTTCATCATTTTTGAACTGTTCTATTCATTCTTTTTGCTACGCCATGTTGTTGTGGAGTGCTAGCTACAGTAAATTGTCTTTTTATGCCATGTTGTACACAAAATTCAAGGAATTCATCTGATGTATATTATCCTCCTCGATCAGTTCTAAGACACTTGATTTTTAGATCTAATTCATTTTCAACCAGTGCTTTGAAGATCTGAAATTTCTCAAATGATTCATCTTTGTGTTTAATCAAACCAATCCAATACATTCTAGAGAAATCATCAATAAATAAGATATAGTATTGTTCACCACGTGGTGAATTTTTCCTCACAGGTCCACATATGTCAGTATTAATGAGTTCAAGAGGCTTACTTGATGATCCTTCCTTGGCATTAAATTTCACTCTGGTTTTCTTACCGAATTGGCAAGATTTGCATATGATACTTTTAGGTAGAGTAATATTGGGAAGATCACGAACAACTTTAAGTCTTCTTGATTTGTTGATTTGAGAGAAGCTCAAATGCCCCAAAATTCTATGCCATAGCCAGTTCTTTGAAGATTTACTCAAGTAACATTGTTCTTTGTAGTTCTTTAATACATACAGGTTTCTTGGAGTTCTGCTTCCTTTTATAATTGTTTTACCTCTATCAAGATCACGTACCGCACATTCTTTTGAACTAAAGACAACTTCAGTTCCTTGATCACACATTTGAATTACACTTAATAGGTTATGCTTTAATCCATCCACATACATGAAATTATTGGCTTTCACCTTTTCTTTTAGAAAAACAAACCCTTTTCCCTTAATGACAGCGGGAGTATCATTTCCAAATGTAACATTCTTTTCCTTTTCGAGATCACTATATGCAAGAAGTTTGTTTTTGTCACCTGTCACGTGTTTTGAGCATCCACTATCAATCTACGATTGATTTTCTTCACCTTCTGCAAATAAATCTATGCCACAATTTTCAACCTATAATTCCTTATTTTTCCACACTTCGGCGCTTGAAGGAAAATGCTCTTTTGGCTGAACTTTGCTCCTGCATTCAGATTCTTCATGGCCAAAGTTATTGCAATAAGCACATTCAACTTCATTTTGAAGAGGATAAAAGTTGTTATATGTATTCTTCTTTGTTCCAATATCAATCCTTTTCTTTCTTGCTTCTCTTTTCATGATGGTTTTATATGCAACACATTGAACAGCTTTATGACCAAAATTGTGACACGAGAAACAATGTCCAGTGAAGAAGAAATTTCTGCAATCATGAAATCTTCTACTTGAATTTACCTGTTGATTGGTGTTTCTTTGAAAGGTACTCCTGTTAGTGTTCTTTGAATTGAGATGGTCATGCTTTACCTGTAAAGATTCTTTATTCCCTTGTTGAGTGGAAAAATGTTGTGTACTGGCTATAGCTGCTTTTAGATAATTTGGTGCTGAAGCCTGAGAAGATTCTCTGATATATCCAAGACCTGTCTTTAGAAAAGGAGAACATTGTACCTTGATAATCTCATATAAGGTTTCAGATCCTTTAGAAAATCCAAGATTCAAATTATTTACTTTCTCAATTTCTTTTCTTAGACTTACTATTTCACATTCTAATTTCTCATTATGTTTCTCCTTTTCTTGAAGCTGGTTTTTTAGAGTTTCTATGGATATTTTTCTTTCTTCTAAGCATATTTTGAGTTGATTGATTTCATCAAGAAAATAATTTTCCTATAAAGCATCCATAAAAGTATCCTTTTATTCTCTGGACTCCTTTTCAAATTCCATGAGAAGTCTAAGATCTTGTTCACATTCTTCCTCACTGTCTGATAACCCATCACTATCTTCATGTGTATAGTAACTTTCTCTAGTTCTAAAATGATTCTTATTCCTTCTTGCTACTTCCTTCCCTTTTTCATATGTTTCTTTATGAGGACACTTAGCAGCATAATGACCAACTCTTCCACAAGAAAAACATTTGAAAGGAATCTTACCTCTGAACCGTCCTATGCCAAGTTGGAGTTTCTTTACAAAATTTACCTCATCATCTTCTGAGATATACCCTGATCCTTCTTGTACTTATTTCCCTTCTGTAGAATTTCTAAAGACGTCTTCTTTGACTTTAGATGGTCCTTCTCTTCTCATTTCACATGCAGTTAGTATGTCATGAAGTTGCACTACAGTAAGATTTTGAAGATCCTGCTTTTCTTCAAGAGCAGAAATTTTTGACTCAAATTTTGTCATTAGTGATCTTAAAACTTTCTCAACCAAAGTAGATTCGATTACTATTTCTCCCAGATTTCTCATAAGATTTACAATATCATCAAGGCAAAAAAATAAACTAGAAATTCTCTCCTCATTATACATTTTTAGATTCTCATATTGAATTCTGAGAGTTTGGAGTTTAGCACTTTTTACCTTTGCATCACCTTGATAACTTAGAATGATTTTGTCCCATATTGCCTTTGCAGTATCTAGCTGCATGACTTTGACAAATTATGATTCAGTTAGACTTCCCAATAGAGCATTAACTTCCTTTGCATTTGTTTCATAATTCTTTCTTTCCGTTGGATCTGTTGGTACTGCAGCTAGATATTGATATCCTGCTTCAACAATAGCCCATACATCTGCTCCCAGAGACTGAAGATAGGATCTCATCCTTGTTTTCCAGAAGATTAAATTTTTTCCATTGAAGAGCGGAGGCCTGATAGATGTTGTTCGATCTTGATTGCTCATTTGGATTGATCTACTATCATCATCCTCACTGCCCTTTTCTTCAATTCTCTCTACCTCACTAACATCATCTTCACTGATATCATTGCCCTTTTCCTTGCTGCTTTCTTCTTCACTAACATCTGCCTCCTCATTTCCTTCTTCTTCATTTCTTGATTCATCATTGCTTTATTTCTCATTTCCCTCTCCCTCATTTACATTATATTTCTCATTTTCACCTTCCTCGTTGTTTGATTATTCATTGTCAACTCCCTCATTTTTTGATGAACTAGTACCATGAGAGGATAATGAGGGGTTGTGAGAGGGTGATGAAGGATGATTTTCCTAATTTTAAGTAATACGTGTGGATGGTGATGTGGATGAGTCATCATGAGGTGAGGGAATGTGAGTTGATGGAGAAACATGACCAGCAGGAGGTGATGGAGGAGTAGGAATAGGAGGATGAGATGATGAAGGAATATCTTGCTGAGGATGGACTTGTGGAGTAGTAGACACTTCATTGGAAATGAAGATCTCCCATGGAATACCATTTTAATGAGTGAGTGGTGGAAGAGGCTTTTCATCTTCCGAGGGAAATCTCTCTTCTGCAATATATAGGCGATTTTTTCAATGTTTCTGTAGAGGTAGTAAGGTATATACATCATCCTTACCCTAGTAAAATGCATAATTAGTTTGATGTGGTAGGAGTAAAGCCAGGAGAACCTTCCCTCACAGTAAAATACTTCATAATGATCCTCATCATAGGTGCATATCTATTAAGAAAGTGAGAGAAAGGAAAGATATATTTATTGTTGTCTCTATACATAGGCTTTAAATATGGCTCATAGTAGCTCATATCAAGATTGGCCTGGTTGAACCATTTCTCCCCTACACTAGGTATGTCAGTGGCATTGGAAACAACATCAGTAGATAACTTAAAAGTGACCCCTACAAGGTTAACAAGTTTGTCATGCAAGTTAATGATGAATAGCCTAGTTAGCTCAAGGTGGTTTTGCACCTGTTGTACCCTTTCACAAAAATCAAAGCATCCTAAATGCTTGAAACATTGAGCAGTAAGGGGAGATGCCATTATCTCCCTTGCACTGGGGGGTTCAAACCTGTTTCTTTTTCCACCTTTGTGCCCATGCCTCCTTGTTATTTGAGCTTCTCCTCCACTATCACTATCTTCTGACATTGTAGATTTTGCCTTTGAGAAACCCTAGGACTGCAAATGGAAATGAGATGAAGGGATGGTGGAATGGTAGCCTTTATAAGTGAGTGAGATGAATGAGTGAGGGTGTAAGTATATGGGAATGAGGGATAAGCTAACCACTAAATGACAACCCTATGCTGATATGTCAAACTTTGTTTTGAAATACTAGAGGTTGATGTGTAATTGAGGTGAATGAGGGTAATGGAATGTCAACTTTTCTTGAAAGTGAAGGGAATAATTGTATGAGTGTTATGATCAACCTAGATGAATGAAAACCTTCACAACACCCTATTTCACCTCTGTCTTGACTGATACTCTTTATGGGTAGGTGAAATGAGGCTAGACAATGATTTCAGGCTTTGTAGCCTAGGGTTTATTCTTAGGATTTCCTTCTTTCAACTACAAATGATCAAAAATCTTGAAAATGTGGTTAGGGAATCCACTTACCATTAATAATTTCCTTTGAGGACATTGAAGGAAACTTGAAAGTAGTTTGAGTAGATTTTAGTGTTTTCAAGGTGTAGGAGGCCCTCCTAGCCAAGGGCACAGCGCCTAAGGCAAGCACGAAGCGCTCAATCCTAAGTGCGCAACACTCTGTCTCAGGTGCACAGTTCTCAACCTATATTCATTAGGCCTGTCAAGTAAAGGTGCAGTGCCTTCCTCATCATGGAGCACTCAGTTCCAGGGGCATAGCACATGTTTATTTTACACGGGGAGAAATTTCCAAGCATGCAGTGCTCGATTCTAGGATCGAAGCACCAAGATGAGCACGCACCACCTGTCTAATTTTCCCAATTTCGACTTGAAACTCCCAAATTTTTCACTCCTGAATGCTTTGATGATTTTTTGCAATGAAAAAATATTTTTTGAATTTTTATATGAAATTTTATAGGAAAATGATTTAATTTATCTTTGATAACCCATTTCCTAATGCTTTAAGTCTTTTTCACTTTCTTTCACTGATAGTCTTCATGCCCTTTTTCTTCTAGGTTGTTGTAGTTATGAAACTTGCTCTTCTTTTGATCCTATAGCCTTCAAGAAATGACCTGACCCAAACGTGTTTCATTAGGCGTCCTCACACGGCTCGACATGGCCCGTCTAACCGAACGAAGGCAAAAGGGAGAAAACAGCAAACATGGTGCATGAATGAGCACAAGGCACCTGAGCAGTCATAAATTATAAAATTTAATACGTCTACCGTAAAACGAAATGACATGACTTGAACACGTTTCACCGGGTGCCCTCACACGATGTGAGACAACGTGCCTGACCAAATGAAGGCATAAGGGAGAAAAAGGAAAATGGGTTGCACAAACATGCACAAGGCACCTAGGTGATCAGAACTTAGAAAATCTGATACAACCACCCTCAAACAAAATGACTTGACCTGAACGTGTTTGATTAGGTGCCCTCACACGGAGCGAAATAGTGTGCCCGACTCAACGAAGGCATAAGGGAGAAAATGATAAATGGGCTGCACGAACATGCACAAGGCGCCTGAGTGGTCACAACTTAGCAAATTTGATACGACCACCCTCAAACGAAATGACCCGACCTGAATGCGTTTCATCGAGCACCCTCACATTGCCTAACACGACCAGCTCAACCAAAAGAATGCACAAGGGAGAAAAAGGAAAACGGGCCACACAAATGAACAAAATGCACTCGGGCAGTCACAACTTAAGAAATTTCATATGATCACCCTCAAACGAAACGACCCGACCCCAATGGAATGCATTTCACCATGCGCCCTCAAATAAAATGACATGACCCGAATGTGTTTCGTCGTGTGCCCTCACACAACGTGACATGGCATGCCCAAAAAAGAGAAGGCACAAGTGTAATGTTCCTACTTAGCCTAAGCTAAGAGGAATATTCCTTTTTTTCTTTATTTTTAGTTGCATGAATAAATGAATAAAGAAGGACATGTAAAACTCCTAAGAAGACTAAATAAATCAATGCCCATGTGAACACAGTTAAATCAGGGCCATGTAAATAATCAATTGCAGGTGTGAAGGGGGTTTGAGCTATGAGACTGAGTCAAAATTGACCAAATCTACAGCGCTGTTTAGGTTCAATGCATCTCCTAAATGGACATCGCAGTTTTAGAAGGAGACCCCTCGTGAAAAGAGCTAACTCATCAAGGTGTTTTAGGGTTTGCAAAGGATATCATCTTATAAAAGGAGAGGGAAGGCAGCAAGAGAAGGTTTCTGATTGATCATATTCTTGAGTATTTTATCTGCTTATACAAATATTGTTCTCTATTGTTTAGTGGAGAATTGTTCTTGGAATTCCTATCCAGGGATTTCACCTCTTCCTTTGAGGATTCTTGGAGGAGTATTTTCTGAATTGATCCACTATTAGGCTTGAGGCCAAGCTCTACTTTCAATTGTAGCATTGATCCATTGAGGGTTTTGCTGCTCTTACAAGTTGCAGCAAGTGGGAGTCTAGATCTGCAGAGATATAATGTATTTTGGGAACCTCTTCTCATGGAGTGTGTATTTTAACCTCCTGGAAGAGTGCCTCTTTTTTTTTTACTTCAGATCTGAAATTTGGCAGTGGCTATCTATGTCATTTGAGCTACAGCACTGTTCCCATTCATGGACTGCGTTATTTTTATATGAGGTTCTTTCTGGTGTTTTGATCATTGTTTTGATTAGAGATCTCTTGTACTGGGCTTTGCCTTCCACTTAGGTGATCCATGGATTAGCTGGCTGATCCATGTTCTATTTAGATCCAATCTATTGTAATGAAATTCAATATTTAGAAATTACTGCAACGTTTTAAAGATTTGCAACTTGTATCTCATATCTACTCTTATTTATGCATGATTTGGTCAAAACCCCAAGGGGATCTTGTAGAGAAAACTATCAGTTTCCATATCTGATATAGATCTAATGTTTTGTCCACATATCTTTCCTAGATCTAAGTTGTAATATGCATCTGCTACAACTCCTGAAAATAATGTTGTTGATTTGTTTCTGCTGATATATACATGTTGCATCTCTCTTTTCTAAAGCTATCTTGATCTCTTGTCTCATGTAACTTACTGTATATTCAAAGAGCTTCACTTTACTTTTGATTAGCTTCTCTACATTCATTTATTAATTATATTTAATGGCCTCCTACTTAAATTTTCAAAGACTGCATTATTCTTGAAGCTTCTTGTTGTGCATAGCTGCAGCCCCTCTTGTAGGGTGTTTTCCAGCTAGACTAGGTTGTGTGAGACCTGTTTACCACACCTAGTTTGATTTTTTTTGCTCCCCTTCTGAATCTATACCCCAAATCTGATGATATAAGGGATCCCAGGGCTACAAACTCATTCTTGTACATCAATCTCCTAAAGAGTGCGTTATTTTTCCAAGGTTACTTTGCAATCCCAATTTGGGAACATTACGGTGGTATCGGAACTCCTTTCCTGGCACAACCTATGCTTGACTTGGAGCACCAACCATGTTGCATTCAAAAGAAGATGATCCTCTTAATGAGAGGGAGAAGAGGTACTAGAATAGAAGTCATAAAAATTATGACTACACTACTAATGACCTTGACAAGGGTCAAGACAAGGGGAAAGCCCCTGAAGCTGTGAATGATAAAGAAGCAGAGGAGTTTGAAAAAAATATTTTGGATACCATGCAAGATATTTTGAAGGATATCAAAGAGATGAGGGTGGAAAAAATGATGGAATCTCCTTGGAGATTTCATCTGGGAGAAAGCTCAGAGATGTCTCATCATGGGACTGGTCAACTAGTGAATCTGCCTCTAGCCCCACAAGATTCACAACGCTCCACTATTCCTACCTTCTTGGCTGTGGAGAATGAAGGAAAAAATGAGCAAGCTTATCTTGAAGATTACTTTGTGGAGTATGACTCTCAGAGTCAAAGATTCAAGGATAACTTGAGTTTCCAAGACTTTTGTCACATCAAGGACAGAAGAAGACCAGGGAAATAGTATAGAGATGGTGGTTTCTTTCATGGTAGACACCACACTATGGGTAGATTATTCTTGCCCAATTTTGATGGGTCATCCTCCAATTCTGCCAAGGATTGGGTAGAAAATATGGATATCTAATTCCAGTTGAACAAAGTCCCTAAAGTTGAAGCCATCAAGATTGCATTGCTGCACTTCGAAGGTGAAGCACACAATTGGTGGTTACATGGATTGTCTACATTGGGACACGTCAATGTGACTACCTATGCTGAGTTTACTAGAATACTGGTGGAGAGGTTTGACAGGAAGGATCCTGAAGCACCCTTCGTAAGCCTTGAAAAACTGAAGTAGTCGGGAGATGCGGAGACTTATATCTCTGAGTTTTTAAGATTATCATTCATGGTCCCTGATCTATCTGTAGCAAGGAGAGTCTACATGTTCATCGATGGCCTAGAGGAACCTTTGCATGGGTTGGCTAAATATACCAAGCCCATCACTTGGCATGATGGCATTGAGAGAGCTAGAGATCTCCAAAATTCCTTGCCAAAAGTAAAGGCAAATTTTCAAACCAAGACCCCTCACTTTTCTAAGGGGAAGGAAGGAAATGTTTCTCCTCCCAAGGAGAGCTCTTTAAAGAAGCCTCTTGATGTTGATCTCAAAAGGGAATTGAGGAAGAAGAAGCTGTGCTTCACTTTCCAAGAGTCATGGGTACCAGGACATAAGTGTGCTGCTGGAAGAGCACACTACATAGAAGTCTTCCATGATTTTGAGGAGGAGGATGATGAGAAGGAAATAAGGAAGGGTCACAGCACTGATGATGATGAGGAAGAACAAACACCCACCAGAGATGGAAAGGGAGCCTTTGCTCCAACTAGTGGGACTCTTGCATCTTTGACAGGAGTGCCTAAGTACTTGACCCTAAGACTAAAAGGTTCAGTTATGAATCAGAGAGTACTTGTACTGATTGACAGTGGGGAAACCCACAAATTTATTGATGCTCACCTTGTGAAAAAGAGAAGAATCCCCATTAATAATTTTGAGGGATTTTCTGTCTTGGTTCTGGGAGATAAGACCATGCAGTGCATGCAATATGTTCCATCACTCTCTGTCACTATGGGATCCTACACCGTGGTGGATCACTTCTCTTTAGTTGACATACCAGACACCAAAATCATCTTGGGTGTCCAATGGTTGATTACCTTGGGGAAGGTTACCACTGATTGGAAAGATTTGAAAATGGAGTGGGTGGACTTGAAGAGTGGGAAACCACAAATGATTCAAGGCATGCACACTTACCCTTCACCTATCGTTTCCACACAAACAACAGAGATGGATTTCCGTTGTGGAAGTAGGGATCTCACAGTCCCTTCTCGCATGTTCATGAGGATGCTGCAAGGGACATTCTTATCTTATGGCAAACCAGCTCGAATGCCATGAGATTCAGATCTTGTGGGGGAAGCCTGACAAGTGCTACTCCAAATATAGATCCAAGAAGGATTGGAGCAATATAATACCAAGCTACAGCACTATGGGAGGAGAAGAATGGGAGGATAAATATTCAAAAAAATGACTTTGGCATGTGTAATGTCAAAATGACAATCAGCAATAAGACAAGCACTCCCATGGAAGTATCAACATCGTTGTCATTATTGAGCAGTGTGGATCTTTATTGGAAATCTCAACTGCTTATAGAGTATTCTAAAGATCTCCACATAGGTGTGATACTATATGGCATGCATCAAGAAGAGGGATACTTGGTCCAAGGAGGGGTCATCTATTATCATGGTAAGGCCTTTTTGGCTAGAGCCTCCAAGCTCAAGCAGAAGATCCTACACAGAGCATATGAAGAATTCTTCCTGAGCCATATGTGTTCAATGAAGATCTATTCCCTGATCATGAAGAGTTTTGATTGGGAAGGCATGAGAGAGGACTTACATCAGCACTTTCAAGAGTGCAATAGCTATGGAGGATCGGGGCAGCCAATGGAATATTTGCAAGAGTCATCTCAGCTAGCTCTTCCTTTGCTTGAGAGGAAGGGAATGCTCATGCACAACTCCATTTGTGTGAAGGACTATGATGGTGAAGAATTTGATCATGATAAAAAAGTTGTAATTTCTGATCTATTACATTCCCTTGCCATGTTTTTTCAAGATATGAATCCTGAAGGGAGTGAGAGATCATATGGATCCCATAGTTTGTTGAGGGCCAATGTAAATTCTGAACTTGGCCACTCCCTTGATGTGCAAAGGGAGATTCCTTTTCATTATGGGTGATTCCCAAAGGCACCAAAATTATGTAACACCTTCAGCGATGTTAAGGTGAATTATGCAGCAACAGTGTAGTGGGAATGCCAATTACCACACCCAGGTCTAATGAAGACAAGAGGTGCACTACGTTGGCATAACATGTGGGATTTTGATCCACCTCCTCAAGTTCAGATTTCAGTTTGCATCTATGTAGTCTTGCTTCCATACATTTATGATATAGTTTTATTGTTTATGGGGTTGTATGGACAAACGATCATGGAAAATTTTAGGGGCTAATATTCCCAGGTGGGCTAATTTTCCATGGTTTTTCCAAAAAAAAAGATTCACCAATTTCCATTTTTTTACAAAAGTGATTCACCCAAATTTTACAATATAAATTTATTTTACCTTAAAAATCGCCAACATTAAATCGAAAATATATATAATATAATTATAAATTTTAATAATTTTACAAATAAATCAATAAATATTTTATAGTTTTCGCATTAGGGACTAGTGAGATTCGCTAATTTTTTAAACTTCAAAATAATTTTCCATCCTTAAAATTTTCCTTGTAGAGGATGGATAGTTTATATGTACCACATGTCCTGGAACTCCAACTTGTACTTCATGATACATGTTTTAGATGTAGCATTGCTCCACCCATTTTTATTTCTGTTGAGTTTTTCACTCCTGAAGGGATGGAATATGCACATGTTATGTTGACCTTGGAGGAGCAATTCATGATGCTTTGCCTTGTTGAGAACTTGGTTTATGATGAAGATTTGATCCTTGATGATCCAAAAAATGAAGGATGAGAAGTACTACAGCTCTTACCCTATCATTTTCTTGAAGAGAAGCAACATTTTGGAGGGGAGGAATGTAGTGTTCCTACTTAGCCTAAGCTAAGAGGAATATTCCTTTTTTTCTTTATTTTATGTTGCATGAATAAATGAATCAAGGAGGACGTGTAAAAATCCTAAGAAGACTAAATAAATCAATTCCCATGTGAACACAGTTAAATCAAGGCCATGTAAATAATCACTTGCAGGTGTGAAGGGGGTTTGAGCTATGATACTGGGTCAACCTTGACCAAATCTACATTGTTGTTTAGGTTCAATGCATCTCCTAAAGGGACAGTTCAGTTTTAGAAGGAGACCCCTCATGTGAAAAGAGCTAACTCATTAAGGTGGTTTAGGGTTTGCAAATGCTCTCATCTTATAAAATGAGAGGGAAGGCAACAATAGAAGGTTGTTGATTGATCATATTATTCAGTATTTTGTCTTCTTAGACAAATACTATTCTCTGTTGTTTAGTGGAGATTTTTTCTTGGAATTCCTATGCAGGGATTTCACCTCTTCCTTTGAGGATTCTTGGAGGAGTATTTGTTGAATTGATCCAATATCAGGCCTGAGACCAAGCTCTACTTTCAATTACAGTGCTGATCCATTGAGGGTTTTTCTGCTCCTGCAAGCTACAACAAGTGGGAGTCTAGATCTGCAGAGATCTAGTGTATTTTGGGAACCTCTTCTCATGGAGTGTGTCTTTTAACCTCCTGAAAGAGTGCCTCTTTTTTTTTACTTCAAATATACAATTTGGCAGTGGCTATCTATGTCATTTCAGCTACAACAATGTTCCCATTGATGGAATACGTTATTTTGATATGAGGTTCTTTCTGGTGTTTTGATCACTGTTTTGATTAGAGATATCTAGTGTTGGGCTTTGCCTTCCACTTAGGTGATCCATGGATTAGCTTGCTGATCCATGTTATATTTATATATAATATATTGTAATGAAATGTAATATTCAGAAATTACTACAACATTTTACAGATCTGCAACTTGTATCTCATATCTACTCTTATTTATGCATGATTTGGTCAAACCCCAAGGGGATCTTGTAGAGAAAACTATCTAGTTTCTAGATCTGATATAGATTTGATGTTTTTTTCATAGATATGTCCTAGATCTGAGTTATAATATGCAGCTGCTACATCTCTCAAAAATAATGTTGTTGAGCCATTTCTGCTGATATATAGATGTTGCAGCTTTCTTTTCTGAAGCTATCTTGCTCTCTTGTCTCATGTAACTTACTATATATTGAAAAATTTTCACTTTACTTCTGGTTTTCTGATGTACATTCATTTACTAATTATATTTGATGGCATCCTTCTTAAATTGTCAAATACTACATTATTCTTGAAGCTGCTTGTTGTGCATAGCCGCAACCCCTCTTATAGGGTGTTTTCCAGCTAGACTAGGTTGTGGGAGACCTGTTTACCACACCTAGTTTGATTTGATTTTTCTCCCATTTTGGATCTAGACCCCAGATCTACTAATATAAGGGACCCCGGGGCTGCAAAATCATTTCTGTACATAAATCTCCGAAGGAGTGCATTATTTTTCCAAGCTTACTGTACAATTCCAATTTGGGAACATTACAACAAGGGAGAAAATGACAAACGGGCAGCACGAATGTTCACAAGGCACCCGGATGGTCACAACTTAGAAAATTTGATAAGACCACCCTTAAATGAAATGAATTGACCCAAACGTGTATCATCAGGTGCCCTCACATGGCGCACCTGACCGAGCGAAGGCATAAGGGATCAAATGAAAAACGGGCCACACAAACATGCACAAGGCACTCGGGTGGTCACAACTTAGCAAATTTGATACTGGCGTCCTCAAATGAAATGACACAACCTGAACGAGTTTCATCGGGCACCCTCACATAGCATGACAAAACGTTCCTGACCGAATGAAGGCATAAGAGAGAAAATGGCAAACTAGTTGCACAATCATGCACAAGGTAATCGGGCAGTCACAACCTAGAAAATTTTATACGGTTGCCGTCAAATGAAACGACTTGACCCGAATGCCTTTCATCGGGAACCATCGCATGACGCGACATGGTGCACCCGACTGAATGAAGGCATAACAAAGAAAACATCAAACGGGTCACATGAATGAGAATAAGGCACTTGAGTAGTAATAAATTAGGAAATTTGATACGACCACCCTAAAATGAAATGACCCAACCTGAACATGTTTCGTCGGGCACCCTCACACAGTGCGACACAGCATGCGTGACCAAACAAAGGCACAAGGGATAAAACAAAAAATAGGCTGCATGAATGTGCACATGGAACCTAGGTGGTCACAACTTAGCAAATCTAATATGGGCACCCTCAAAGGAAACACCCCAACCCGAACGAGTTTCATTGGGTGCTCTCACACGGTGTGACACGGCGTGCCTGACTGAACGAAGGTACAAGGGAGAAAATGGAAAACAGGCAACTCGAACATGCACAAGGAACCCAGGTATTCATATGGCCGCCCTCAAACGAAACAACTCGACCAAAATGCGTTTCATCTGGTGCCCTCGTACGACACGACACAGCTCGCCCAACCGAACGAAGGCACAAGGGAGAAAATGAAAAATGAGCCATAGAAACATGCACAAGGCACTAGGATGTTCAAAACATAGAAAATTTGATTCATTCACCCTTAAACAAAATGACTTGACCTGAACGCGTTTCATCGGGCACCCTCAAACGAAATTACCAAATCCGAACTCGTTTCATTAAGCGCCCTCACACGGCATGACACGACGCGCCCGACCAAAGGAAGGAATAAGGGAGAAAATGGAAAATGGGCCACACAAACAAGCACAAGGCACCTAGGTGGTCATAACTTAGCAAATTTGATACGACTGTCCTCAAACAAAAGGACCCAACCCAAACGTGTTTCATCAAGCACCCTCACACGATGCGACATGGTGCGCCTGAACAAATGCATTTCCTTGGTTGCCATCACACGACCTGACCTGAACACATTTGCTTGGGTGCCCTCACATGACCTGAGACGTCCCAACCCAAACACGTTCCCTTGGGCTCCCTCACACGGCTCGACTCGACCCAACCCAAATGAAGGAACAAGGGAGAAAATGGAAAATGGGTCACACAAAGGTGCACAAGGCACATGAGCAGTCACAACTTAGAATTTTTTATATATCCTCCCTCACACAACCCGACCCAAGCTGACTAGAATGTGTTTCCTTGGATGCCCTCACACGGCACAACCCGCTCTACCTGAACGAAGGCACAAGGGAGCAAACAGAAATCATGTCGCACGAACATGCATAAGGAACACGGGCGGTCACAACCTAGAATTTTTGATACGCCCTCCCTCACATGATCTGACCTGAATGAATTTCCTTGGGTGCCCTCACATGACCTAACCCGTCTCGAACACATTTCCTTGGGCACCCTCACACGGCCCGACCCAACCTGCCCAAACGAAGGCACAATGGAGAAAACGAAAAACGGGTCGCACGATCGTGCACAAGGCACAGGGGCAATTGCAACTTAGAATTTTTTATACGGCCTCCCTCGCATGACCCGACCCAACTTGACCCTGTCTAAACACATTTCCTTGGGTGCCCTCACATGGCCTGACCTGACTCGCCCAAACCAAGGCAGAAGGGAGAAAATGGGAAACGGGTCACATAAACATGCACAAGGTACACAGGTAGTTACAAATCAGCATTTTTGATATGACTGCCCTCACGCGACCTAACCCGAAAGCATTTCCTTTGGCACCCTCACACGAACCGACCTGACCCAACCCTACCCGACTCGCCCGAGCACGTTTCCCTGGGCACCCTAACACAACACTACCCAAACCAACCCGACACACCTGAACGCAATTTCCTTGGGCGTCCTCACATGACATGAGTCGACCAAACTTTCCCGAACTTGTTTTCTTGGGTGCCCTCACATGGCACGATCTGACTGGACCCGCAAAAATGAAGGCACAAGGGAGAAAATGGTCACAACTTAGCAAATTTGATACGACACCCTCAAATGAAATGACCTGACCCAAACATGTTTCATCGAGTGAGCTCAAACAAAACAACATGACCTAAATGTGTTTCATCGGGAGGCCTCACACAATGTGACATGGTTCACCTAACCAAATGAAGGCACAAGCGAGAAAATGGAAAAGGGGCCACACGAATGTGCAAAAGGCACACAGGTGGTCAAAACTTAGAAAATTTGATACGGGTGCCCTAAAATGAAATGACCTAACTTGAACACGTTTCAATGGCCGCCCTCTCATGACGTGACACAGTGTGCCTAACTGAATGAAAGCACAAGGGAGAAAATGGAAAACGAGTCAAACAAATGTGCACAAGGCACCCAGGCATTCACAGATTAGAAAATTGGATACGACCACTCTCAAATGAAACGACCCAACCCAAACGTGTTTCATCGGGCACCCTCGCATGATGCGACACGACGCGCCCAAATGAATGATGGCACAAGGGAGAAAATGAAAAATGAGTTTCTCAAACATGTACAAGGCACGTGGGCTGTCACAACATAGAAAATTTGATACGACCACCCTCAAATGAAATGACCCAACCCGAACGTGTTTCATTAGGCACCCTCGCACGACGCAACACAGCCCGCCCGACCTAACAAAGGCACAAGGGAGAAAATGGAAAATGGGCCACATGAAAATGCATAAGGAACTTAGGTAGTCACAACTTATCAAATTGATACAACCGCCCCCAAATGAAACGATCTAACTCAAACAAGTTTCACCGAGCGACCTCACAAGGCCCAACACTATGCGCCTGACTGAACGAAGGCACAAGAGAGAAAATGGAAAATGGGTTTCTCTAACATGTAGAAGGCACCCAGGTGGTCACAACTTAGTAAATTTGATACGACCTCCCTGAAATTAAAAGACCTGGCCCGAACGGGTTTCATTGGGCACCCTCACACGGCACGACATGGCGCGCCCGACCGAACGAAGGTACAAGGGAGAAAATGGAAAACAGGCTACATGAACTTGAATAAGGCACCCGAGAAGTCACAACTTAGAAAATTTGATACAGTCACCCTCAAACAAAATGAGGTGACCCGAACACGTTTCATCGAGCTCCCTCACACGTCGCACTCAACCCAACGAAGGCACAAGGGAGAAAATGGAAAACGGGTCACACAAACAAGCACAAGGCACTTGGGAGGTTACAACTTAGCAAATATGATACAACCACCCTCAAACGAAATGACCAAACCCAAATGTGTATCATCAAGCACCCACACACGGGGTGACACAGAACACCTGACCGAATGAAAGCACATGGTATAATATGAAAAACGAGCCACACGAACATGCACAAGGCACACGAGGGGTTGCAACTTAGCAAATTTGGTACAACCTCCATCAAACAAAACAACCTGCCTAAACATGTTTCATCGAGTGCCCTCTCACGCGACACGACGTGCCCGACCGAAAAAGGCACAAGGGAGTAAATGGCAAATGGGCCACACAAATGTGCACAAGGCACCCATGCAATCACAACTTAGAAAATTTGATATGTTCACCCTCAAATGAAATTACCTAACCTAAATGCATTTCATTGGGCGACCTCGCACATCGTGACACGGCCCACCTAACCAAACAATGGCACAAGGGAGAAAATGGAAAACGAGCTGCACCAACATGCATAAGGAACTCGAGTGGTCACAACTTAGTAAATTTGATACGACCACCCTCAAATGAAATTACCGGACTTGCATGAGTTTCATCGGGCACCCTGAAATGAAATCACTCGACATGAACGCATTTTATCAGGCACACTCAAACGAAATGATCCAACCCGAACGTGTTTCATTGGGAGCCCTCACACGACACGAGACAGAGCACCCAACCAAACAAAGGCACAATGGAGCAAAAGGAAAATGGGCCGCACAAATGTACACAAGGCACCTGAGCGGTCACAACATAGAAAATTTGATATGAACTCCCTCAAAATAAATGACCCAACCTAAACGCGTTTCATCAGGTGACCTCACACAGAGCGACATGATGTGCCCAAGCGAATGAAGGCACAAGGGAGAAAATGAAAAATTGGCTGCATGAATGTGCAAAAATCACCTGAGAGGTCACAACTTATCAAATTTGATGTAGTCACCCTAAAACAAAATGACCTGTACCAAATGCGTTTCATTAGGCGCCCTCACAAGTGCAACACAACGCACCTGACCGAAGGAAGGCACAAAGGAGGAAATGAAAAATAGGCCACATGAATGTGCACAAGGCACTCGGGTGGTAAGAACTTAGAAAATTTGAAATGGACACCCTCAAACGAAATGACCCAACCCAAACGCATTTCATAAGGCACCCCAACATGGTACGACACGGTGCGCCTTACCGAATGAAGGCACAATGGAGCAAATGATAAACGGGTCACACAAATGCGCACAAGGTACTCGAGCGGTCACAACATAGAAAATTTGATACGACCGACCTCAAATGAAATGACATAACCTGAATGCATTTGATTGGGTGCCCTCACACGTCGCAACATGGCACACCCGACTGAATGAAGGCACAAGGGAGAATCTAGAAAATGAGCCACACGAACATGCACAAGGCACCCATGCGGTAACAACTTAGAAAATTTGATATGATCGCCCTCAAAGGAAACAACCCAACCCAAAAATGTTTCATCGAGCACCCTCGCACTGTGCGATAGGACGCGCCCAACCGATTGAAGGCACAAGGGAGCGAATGGAAAAAGGGTCGCATGAACGTGCAAGAGGAACCCGTGCAGTCACAACTTAGCAAATTTGATACTGCCACCCTCAAATGAAATGGATCGACCGAAACGCGTTTCATTGGGTGCCCTCACATGGCGCGACACATCCTGCTCGATCGAATGATGGAACAAGGAATAAAATGGAAAACAGGCTGCATGAACATGTGCAAGGCACCCGAGTAGTAGCAACTTACCAAATTTGATATGGCTGCCCTCAAACAAAACTACCCAACCCGAATGAGTTTCATCAGGTGCCCTCACAAGGCTTAAGGAAGCAAACAGAAAATGAGCTACCCAAACATCCACAAGGAACCTGAGTTGTCTCAACTTACCAAATTTTATACATCCTCCCTCAAAAGGAACGACCTAACCCAAATGTGTTTCATCGGGCGCCCTCACACAGAGCAACACGACGCTCTCGACCGAATGAACACACAAGGGAGAAAATGGAAAATGTGTCACATGAATGTGCACAAGGCTCTTGAGCAGTCACAAATTAGCAAATTTTATACAGTCGCCCTCAAACAAAATGAGCCGAACTAAACGCGTTTCATCAGGCGCCCTGACACGTTGCGACACGACGCACCTCACCAAACGAAGGCAGAAGAGAGGAAATGGAAAATGAGCTGCATGAACACGCATAAGGCACTCGGGTGGTCACAACTTAGGAAATTTGATACAAACACCCTCAAATGAAATGACCCGACTCGAACATGTTTCATCGAACGCCCTCACATGGCACGACACTTCTCACCTGACATGCATAAGGCACCCAGACCATCACAACTTAGAAAATTTGATATGGCCGCACTCAAAAAAAATGACCCAACCTGAATGCATTTTATCGGGCGCCCTCACACGGCGTGACACTACGCGCCCAAGCAAACGAAGGCAGAAGGGAGAAAATTGAAAATGGACCGCATCAAATTGGAGAAGGCACCTGAGCAATCACAAAACAACAAATTTTGTATGACTACCTCAAACCAAATGACCCAAGCTAAACGTGTTTCATCGGGTTCCCTCACACGGCGCAACACGATGCACTTGACCGAAAAAAGGCACAAGGGAGAAAATGGTAAATGGGCCACATGAACATGTACAAGTCACCCAAGTGGTCACAACTTTGCAATTTTGATACAGTCGCCCCCAAAGGAAATGACTCGACTCAAACGCGTTTCATTAGGTGCCCTCACACGGTGTGACACGGCCTGCCTGACAGAATGAAGGCACAAGGGAGAAAATGGAAAATGGGTCGTGTGAAAGTGCACAAGGCACCTTGGTAGTCAAAACATAGCAAATTTGATATGACTTCCCTTAAATAAAATTACTTGACCCGAACGCATTTCATCAAACGCCCTCACGCAACGTGAGATGGCGTGCCCAAAAAAACGAAGGCACAAGGGAGAAAACAAAAAATAGGTCGCATGAATGTTCATAAGGAACCCGGGCAATCACAACTTAGGAAATTTGATACGAGTGCCCTCAAACGAAATGACCCAACCCGAACACGTTTCATCGGGAGCCCTCACACAGTGTGAAATGACACACCTGACCGAACTAACACACAACAAAGTAAACAGAAAATGGGATGCAAGAATATTCACAGGGCACCTTGGTGATCACATCTTAGATAATTTGACATGCCCATCCTCAAATGAATTGACCCGACCCGAACGCGTTTCATCGGGCACCCTCGCACGACGCGACATTGCGTGCCCAATCGAATGAAGGCACAAGGGAGAAAATGACAAATGGGCTACAAAAAATTGCACAAGGCACCCTGGTGGTCACAAATTAAAAAATTTGATATGGCCACCATCAAACGAAACAACCCGACCCGAATGCGTTTCAACGAGTGCCCTCGCACGTTGCGACATGGCCCGCCCGATGGAACGAAGGCACAAGGGAGCGAACGGAAAATGGGCTGCATGAACACACACAAGGAGCCCAGGTAGTCACAACTTATAAAATTTTATATGGCATCCCTCAAACATAATGACCTGACCTAAACGCGTTTCATCTGTTGCCCTTAAATGACATGACTCAATGCAAACGCGTTTCATTAGGCACTTTCATATGGAACGACACAGTGTGCTCGACCGAATGAAGGCACAAGGGAGAAAATGACAACCAAGCTGCAAAAACATGAATAAGGCACCTGATCAATCACAACTTAACAAATTTGATACAACCTCCCTTAAATGAAATGACTCGAACCAAACGCATTTCATCGGGCGCCCTCACATGGCATGACACAGTGCGACTGACCGAACGAAGGCACAATGGAGAAAATGACAAATGGGTCACATGAACATGCACAAGGAAATTAGGTGGTCACAACTTAACAAATTTGATACGCCCACCCTCAAATGAAATGACCTAAGCTGAACGGGTTTCATTAGGCACCCTCACACGGCGCAATAGGGCGCACCTGACCAAATGAAGGCATAAGAGATAAAATGGAAAATGGGCTGCATGAACGTGCACAAGGCACCTGGGTGGTCACAAATTATAAAATGTGATACAGTTTCCCTTAGATGAAACGACCCAACTGGAACGTGTTTCATTGGGCAGCCTCACATGAAGCCACATGGCATGCCCAATCGAACAAATGCACAAGGGAGAAAATGGAAAATGGGTTGCACGAATGTGCACAAGGCACCCAGGTAGTCAAAACTTAGAAAATTTGATACTAATTCCCTCAAATGAAATGACCTCACCCAAACACGTTTCATTGAGCTCCCTCAGATGGTGCAACATGGCCCACTTGGCCGAACGAAGGCACAATGGAGCAAATGGCAACTGGGTCGCACGAGCATGCACAAGGCACCCACGCATTCACAACTTAACAAATTTGATATGGGTACCCTCAAACAAAAAAACTTCAGCTGAACAGGTTTCATCAGGCACCCTCGCACGACGGGATAGGATGCATCCAACAAAATGAAAGCAGAAGAGAGCAAATGGAAAATAGGCCGCACGAACGTGCACAAGGCACCCGGGCGGTCACAACTTAGAAAATTTGATACGGTCACCCTCAAGCAAAATGACCTGACCAAAACACATTTCATCAGGCAACCTCACACGACGCCATATGGCGCACCCTACCAAATGAACGCATAAGGGAGAAAATGACAAACGAGTTGCACGAATGTGCCCAAGACAACCAGGCAGTGATAGCTTAGCAAACTTGATACAGCCTCCCCCAAATGAAACGGCACAACTCGAATGCATTTCATCAGGCGCCCTCACACGACGTGACACGACGTGCACGACCTAACAAAAGCACAAGGGAGAAAAAGAAAAATGGGTCGCACAAATGTGTACAAGGCACCCAGGCTGTCACAACTTAGTAAATTTGATTTGGCCACCCTCAAATGAAACAACTCAACTCGAACGCATTTCATTGGGCTACCTCAAATGAAATGACATGACCCCAACGTGTTTCATTAGGCACCCTCACAAGGTGCAACATGGCTCACTTGATCGAAGGAAGGCACAAGGGAACAAATGCGAAATAGGTTGCACGAACATGCATAAGGCACCCGGGCAGTCACAACATAGCAAATTTGATACAAGCATCCTCAAACGAAACAAACCCACCCAAACATTTGTCATCGGGTGCCCTCACACGATGTGACACGGTGCGCCTGATAAAATGAAGGCAGAAGGGAGCAAACAAAAAACAGGCTGAATGAATGTGCACAAGGTACCAGGGTGGTCACAACTTAGCAAATTTAATATAGCTACGCTCAAATGAAATGACCTAACATGAAATCATTTCATCGGGCACCCTCGCACGATGTGACATGATGTGCCCGAACGAATGATGGCACAAAAGAGAAAATGACAAATGGGATGGTCAAACGTGTATAAGGCACCCGGGTAGTCACAAATTAGCAAATTTGATACAACCACCCTAAAAAAAAACAACCTGACCTGAACGCGTTTCATTGGGCGCCCTCGCACAGCACGACATGGCATACTTGACCGAACGAAGGCACAAGGGAGAAAACAGAAAATGGGCCCCACGAATGTGAAAAAGGGACTTGAGCAATGAAAGCTTAGAAAATTTGATATGGTCACCCTCAAACTAAACGACGCAAGTCGAACATGTTTCATCGGGTGCCCTCATACGGTGCGACACAACATGCCTGACAGAACGAAGGCACAAGGGAGAAAATGACAAGAGGGTCACACGAACATTCACAAGGCACCCGAGTGATTACAACTTAGAAAATTTGATATGACAGCCCTCAAATGAAACAACCTGACCCCAACACATTTCATCGGTTGACTTCACATGGTGTGACACAACGCACCTGATCAAATGAAGGCACAAGGGATAATACAAAAAATGAGAAACACAAATGTGAACAAGGCACCTGTTGGCCACAACCTAGCAAATTTGATACGACTGCACTTAAACAAAACAACCCAACCCAAACGTGTTTCATCAGGCACGCTCGCACGGGGCGACACAACATGCTTGACCAAATGAAGGCACAAGAGAGAAAATGGAAAATGGGCCGCACGAACATGCAAAAGGAACCCATGTGATCACAACTTAGAAAATTTGATATGTCCACCCTAAAACGAAATGACCCGACCCGAACACATTTCATCGGGCACCCTCAGATGATGCAGCACGACCCACCCAACGAAACGATTTCATAAGGGAGAAAATGGAAAAAAATCCACACAAATGTGCTCAAGGCACCTGGGTAGTCACGACTTATCAAATTTGATATGGTCACCCTCAAATGAAAGTGCCTAAGCCAAATGCGCTTCATCGGGCACCTTCAAATGAAACAACCCCACTAGAAAGCATTTCATCAGGCGCCCTCAATTGAAATTACCTGACCCGAACACGTTTCATCGGGCGTAGTCACATGGTGCGACATGATGCACCTGACCAGACGAAGGCACAAGGGAGAAAATGGAAATTGGGCTGCACGAATGTGCACAAGGCACGTGAGCGGTCACAACTTAGAAAATTTGATACGACCTCCCTCAAACGAAACCACCCAACAAAATATGTTTCATGGGGCGCCCTCACATGGAGTGACACGACATGCCGATTGAATGAAGGCACAAGGGATAAAATGAAAAATGGGCCGCATGAATGTGTACAAGGCACCCAAGCGGTCACAACTTAGAAAATTTGATACAGCCATGCTCAAACAAAACGACTAGAACCGAACGCGTTTCGTCGAGCGCCCTCACACAGTGTGACACAACGCGGCCGACCGAGCGAAGGCACAAGGGAACAAATGAAAAATGGGCTACACGAACGTGCACAAGGCACCTGGTCAGTCACAATTTAGCAAATTTGATACGGCCACCCTCAAATGAAATAACTCGACCCAAACTTGTTTCACCTAGTGCCCTCACACGGCATAACACTTCGTGCACGACTGAATGAAATCACAAGGGAGAAAATGGCCAACGGGTTACACAGACGTGTACAAGGTACCCGAGTGGTCAGAACTTAGCATATTTGATACGACCACCCTCAAACAAAATGACATGACCTGAGCGAGTTTCATCGAGCTCCCTCACATGGCATGACATGACGTGCTTGACTGAACTGGGTCACAAAGGAGAAAATGGGAAACGAGCCACAAAAATGTGCACAAGGCACCTGGGTGGTCACAAATTAGAAAATTTGATACAGCCACCCTCAAATGAAACGACCCAACCCAAACATGTTTCATCGGGCACCCTCATATGGCGTGACACAGCACACTCGACCAAACGAAGGTACAAGGAATAAAATTACAAACAGACCATAGGAATGTGTAGAAGGCACCCGGGTGGTCACAACCTAGAAAATTTGATGTGACCGCCCTCAAACCAAATGGCCTGAGCCAAATGAATTTCTTTTGGCTCCCTCATATGACACGATAGGGTGCACCCGATCGAATGAAAGCATAAGGGAGCAAATGAAGAACATGCTTCTCGAACATGCACAATGCACTTAGGTGGTTAAAACTTTTCAAATTTGATACATCCACCCTCAAACAAAATGACCAAATACAAGACACCTGGGTGTTTCATTTGGTGCCCTCACATGGTGCAACACAGTGCACCAAACGAAATGAAGGCACAAGAGAGCGAATGGAAAATGGGCTGCGCGAACAAGCACAAGGCACTTGGGTAGTCACAACCTCACAAATTTTATATGGATGCCCTAAAAAAAAATGACCCAGCCCGAGCGCGTTTCATTAGGCACCCTCGCACAACGTGACATGGTGTACCCGATCGAACGTAGGCAAAAGAGATCAAATGACAAACAGGTCACACAAAAGTGCATAAGACACCTAGGCAGTCACAACATAGAAAATTTGATACAACCGTCCTCAAACGAAATCACTCGACCTAAATGCATTTAATCGGGCACCCTCACATGGCACAACATGGCATGCACAATTGAACAACAGCAGAAGGGAGAAAATGGAAAATGAGCCGCACAAAAGTGCACAAGGCACCTGGGTGGTTACAACTTAGCAAATTTGATACGTCTGTCCTCAAACGAAACGAACCGACCCAAATGCATTTCATCGGGTTCCCTCACACGACGTTACATGGTGCACCCAATCGAATGAAGGCACAAGGGAGCAAATGAAAAATAGGCTGCAAGATTGTGTAGAAGGCACGTGAACAGTCACAACCTATAATATGTGATACGACCGCCCACAAACCAAATGACCTAAGCTGAACGCATTTCATCAGGCTCCCTCACATGGCACAATAGGGAGCACTTGACCGAATGAAGGCACAAGGGAGAAAATGGCAAACGAGCCACACGAATGTCCCCAAGGCACCCAAGCAGTCACAAGTTAGCAAATTTTATACAGCTGCCTTCAAACGAAATGACCCGACCCGAACGTGTTTCATCAGGCGCCCTCACACGGCGTGCTCGACCGAATGAAGGAACAAGGGAGAAAATGGAAAACAGGCCGCACAAAGATGCACATGGAAATTGGGTAGTCACAACTTCACAAATTTGATACAGACGCCCTCAACCGAAATGACCCGACCTAAACGCATTCATCTGGTGCTCTAACATGGCATGCTTGACTGAACGATGGCACAAGGGAGAAAATGGAAAATAGTCCACACGAATAGGCACAAGGCACTCAGATGGTTACTACTTATAAAATTTGATATGACTTCCCTCAAACAAAATGACTTGACCTGAAATTGTTTCATCAGGCACCCTCACACAAAGCGACACAGCCCGCGCGACCAAAGGAAGGCACAAGGGATAAAATGATAAACGGGTGACACGAACAAGCGCAAGGCACCTAGGCAGTCACAAATTTGAAAATTTAATAATACCTTCCTCAAACAAAAGGACCTGACCCAAACGCATTTCATCAGGTGCCCTCACATGGTGCAACACGACACACCCAACCGAACAAAGGCACAAGCTAGAAAATGGCAAACGGGTCGCACGAACATGCACAAGTGTAAGGCCCACACTTCATGATGTGAATTCAACACAACCAGCACGCCTATTGAGGCATTTGATGGAGTTTTGGAATTGTGTGATGTTACTGGCATATCGTCGCACCGTAACCACAGGAGCGTGGGCATGTAGTGGAGGGCGAGAACAAGTGCATCGAAATACGGGTGCATCACATATAGCCGATAGTGTATGTTGGAAATGTGACGTTTATAGTGAAACGTCACAACATAGTTGATTTAGAAATTTGACATATTAAAGTTGGAAAGACGATGTGCAAACATAGGCTAAACGTATTAAACAATGAATGGGTGGGTCTGCTTGGGTCCGCTGAGTGACCCACTCCCACACATACTATGCGTATTAATAATTCATGTGGATGGTTTGTTAAAGGCATCCATAAAACGATCATAAGTGCGCAGGAATTTGGAGAAAGGCATTGGAGCAACACCGCGAGTTGCCAACAACTCATTAGTGAAATACTTGGTGGTTGAACGTAGGGCGAGGGCATGGGTTAGGTTGAGTCGTGAACGTGTAGGCCGTGCAGGACAGTGCCGCAAGGCATACACACCACAGGTCAGATCGGTCGGTAAGAGCGTCGGTCGAGTTAGGTAGCAGATGTGCAAGACATGTAGAACAGTACCGCAGTGCATCCATAATGTAGGTTAGGTGAGTCAGGGTGTCCGTACGAGTCTGAAATTTAGTTCAAAGCTCGTTTTGAAGTCATCGTAAGTGATAATTGAGTGCTAGAAGTTGTAATAGGTGCGTATTGATGGGACAGAGCTAATCATACTATTAGGAAGTGATTTGGATACACGGAGAGCTCAGGCGAAGGTCTGAACTCATTGGAAATGCCAACTCGAGTGACCAGAGTGACCCGGCAACACTTGGGAAGACATATGCAGAAAATTCCCAAGGTGAAGAACAAAGATCTAATCTCCTTGTACAGAATACAAATGAAACCGACAAGGGTTTCTTCTCAAGCACTCTGCATAAAAATTGTGATATTCAGTAATTTACTGAATCACCACTACAACACCGAAGCCTATGTGTGTACAAGGCTGAGAAGATGTATGATATGATGTATATCCCTCAAGGGCTTCCTCCCATGAAAGGATGAACCTCTCAATCACAAGGAAACTCAGCAACAGAGCCACCAAACCATGCACTAAGTACTGCCTCCAAAATAACGCATCCCTTAGTAGAAACAGTGCTGAGAATGTACGGGAAATGCATGGTCTAGTACCAAAGGTCTGAAATCAGCTTTGGAGCTCTCCAAACAGATCTCTCAAGTGAAGGAAACCTTCCTCCAATGAGAAACTAGCTCAGAAACTATGATTCTAATCCCTTCCACTGCTGCACCCAGCGACACTACACAATCTCCAGCAAATTTGTGCTGATGAAGATGGTTGAAGCTTTCCTCGAGAACCTGATGTGGAATTATGAATGAAAACACTCCCAATGAGGTTCCTCCAGGGAAATAGGTGGGATTCCCACCCGGGAACACCCAGTGCTAAATAGCACTGCAAATTTTCTAAGCAACGAAGTAGCAACAAGTCTTGGCAAACAAGAATAATAATCTAAGACATGAAGAATAATTCTACCATCCTCTTCCTTATATAAGACATGATTTTTCTTGCCCTTGGCCCCACTCAATTAGGTCATCTCCATCCAAAGATGCATCTCCCTTCAAAATTGTGTTATTCCTCCTTGGATTCCTCCTCCACTAAAATTGCGTTGTTAACTTGGTCAAAGCAGCTTGATTTTAACCCTGTTCACACATGGAGGTGTTTTATTAGGCTTGAAAGAGTATCCCATTTCACATTTGGAGTATTTTATTCTTCACGAGACTTAGGGGCTTTTCTCCCCATTTATTCACCGACTAGAGCTGTTGTTAACTCTAATGTTCCATTTAGCTTGGAGGCTAAAATTTTGGAACATTACAGTCCTCCCCTCCAAAATATTTGCTTGTCCTCAAGAAAATGTAAAGGGAGAGAAAATTTCTCCCCTCCTCCTCATGTGGCCTCCCATCAATAGCCTCCATCACTGTATCAAGAGAATCTGCAAATGAACTATCATATAATGCCTCCCCCAAAGTGTGAAAAACCAAATGGTCTACATCAATCAAAGGCGAAAAGTGTGAATGGAAACTTGCTTGCTATCTCATGGCCTCCACAAAGTAGGAGTGATGATCATCATGGTGAATGAGTGCTTCACTCACCCATATTATCATCCAAATGAAGTGAGTCACCCTTCAACATGGTAACTCATGATAAATCTCCTCCACCTTGTGCTCCGAAAATGTAGGTGGGCTGAATAACTCAACATGATAGGCAAGCGGCCCTATCCCACACTTTCCTCCTCTCCACTTATGATAAGTGTAGAAGGCATGTTGATCTTCGGCTACAACATGATTGCCCTCCAATGGCAAGAAGAAGGTTGAGCCTCCAAGGAATATTCCTCCAAAGTCATGAGACATGCCAACCCAAACCATTCCATTCAAGATGAATGGCACATCATCACCATTTTGCCTCCAAATTAGAAAATTTTGAGATTTATGTGCAATTTTGTATGATACATATGGTCACTCTAGTAGATGCAACACATTCCTCTCAGCTGCTGAATTAGAGCATCAGGTGGCAAGTTGTTCTCCAAAGAATTTGGAGCCATACATGTTAGCTCACCTGGTCACTACAAGAAAAAATGACATTGGTGAGGGTCATGCTTGTGACAGACCTTTAAGGTCCATCGCCAATGTCACATATGGTGACGGTCCTTAAAAACGTGTCACTGTAAGTGTATATAGTGATGGTCCTTTAAAGTTCGTCACCAAAGCCATTTTCAATGACACTTTTGGTGAGGGTAGTTAAAGGCCCATCACTAATTATCTCTTTGGTGACCCTTCTAGTGACGAACTTTTAATGACCCTCACCAATGCTCTTTTTGTTACTTTTGGTGACGGTCAAAAAATGTTCGTCACCATTGATCATTCCATTGTGTTTTTTATTATGCTATATGAATTTTAATATATATTTTTTTCAAAAGATAACGATTTAAGGTTATTATTTTTTATGATATTTCGAAGGCCATAGTGGTTAGAATCAGTGAAATTTTTAAGAAGTAATTAGTGTGTATCATTTCCCTCAAGTAATCACTAGTCGAATAGAGTTTTCCTATGAGTCAACACATGATTCATATCTATTAAGTTTATTATCTACCAAATACCCTTTAGATAAATTTCCACTAGTGTGTGTAGGAAATATATTATTTAATACATAATCAAGCTCTGAAAATTCTATTAATGAGAAAGACCTAACACTCAACTATCCGGGCACACCTTAAATTAATGCTTTGTCACACACTAACATTTCTTAGCACCTCACTTTTCTTGGAACATCATTGTACCTAGAACATACTATCATGAAATTGACTCCCAAGCACATGGTGGCATGTGCTAGCACAACATATAACTCTACTAGCATGTCTTGGAATGCATGTAGTCCCTAGCATGCCCTAGAACACCTTGGTTGAATCTATTGACATACATTAGCACTTGGCACACGATGCCACTTGGAATGTGTTGGGACCTATTATTAGTGTGACTAGCATGCCCCTTTTGAAAATGATAAAGTCTTGAATTATTAACCCTCTTATGTGTTCATTTCCTTACATTTTAGCTTGGTTATTCCTTTTGTTGCCTTGACACTTCTTGACACATATTGACATACCCTGGCACCCTACACATCCTTAGCACCTGGCATGTATTAGCATATATTGGCACTATTTGGCACATATAATTAGCACACCCTGGAACTCCCTAGCACACTTTGGCACTTCTTTACATGCCTTGATATTACCTAGCATGCCTTACCAATGCTTAGCATACCTTTTCACCCCCTCCTTGGCATGCCAACTAGCACTCATTAACACTAGTCCCTGGCACATGTTCCTCATATCCATTAACTTCCATGAATTTTGACCTAGTGCTCCCTTAATGTTTTTTCCTAGTACTCCTTAACACTCCTCAACATGAATTAGCACTCTCTATCACACCTTATCACTCTTCAACATGCCATTCCACTTCATAGCATGCATAACACTCCTTGACAGATATTGGCACTTGGCACGTGTTGGCACATGGAAAGTCTTAGCATGTATGGAACACGTTGAGATGCCTTGGTATGATTTGGCATGGTTTAATATTAAATTTATTGGAGATCAATTTTTTGAAAGTAGATGAGAAGCGACAAAGGAAGACTTGGCACTTAGAATGCACTAATACTTTGCACTTTGCACTTATTGGCGCCTAGTGTCGATGTGCCTAGCATGCCCCTCTTATAAAAGGTAAATTGATGACTTATTAACCCTCTTATGTGTTCATTTCCTTGTAGTTTAACCTTTTTCTCCCTTTTGTTTCCTTGACAGTCCTTGGCACACATTGACACACCCTTGCACATCTTAGAGTGCCTTATCACTTGGCACACCTTATCATGTTTGAAATGCCTTTGCACTATCTAGCACATCTTGGCATTTTGTAGCATGGCTTGACACTCATGTCCTCACAACTAGCCTTTACATTTTTTCATGACTTGGGAACCCAATCAAGTCCTTGGCTACTACAATTCATGTGAAAAAATTGACCTGCTTCAACCACAACAACTTGACCAATTACACCTACTACAAGTATATTTTTCCTTGTTCACCTAAGAACTTCCTATAGCTCATCTTATTCCACTCATGTCCAAGCTCAACTTGTCCCACTTAACTATTTAGCAAGAGAAGGATCACATGATCTATCCATGGCCACAAAAAAACTAAGCAACATAGCTTACACAGGAAATATTTCACATGTATATTCAATTCATATAAACAATAGAACATTAACTGAGAGTTTGCAAGAACCACAAGATTAACAAGGCACACAAGATATAATCTGACACGAGCTGAGTGCCCCAAAAATTATACACAACAATGTACAATATGAAATTATCTAGAATAGTTTAAAACATGAGCATGTAGCCAAAGTGTGCCACATCTCATATAAAAAAAGAAGAAGGAAAAATAATGGTGTGCCTAGCACAAAGTGATCTCCCTTTGTCTAAAACTACTATATCGAGCCCCTTGTAACAACCATAGGCTTGCCTCCTGTAAATCCTATTCTAAACTTCTCCTAACACACTTCGTCCTTAGCACACTTGAATTCGCTAACGCTCCCTGGCACACGCTCTTATTTATTCCTTTCTATGAATTTTGACCTATTTATCCTTTGATATGCCCCGACACTCGCTAACACTCTAGTTCATCATGCATTGACATTTTCCGACATGTGTTAACATGTCTTTTCATTCCTTTTCATGCACTGAACCTCCCTAGTTTTCATGCCCTCACAACTACCCTTACTTAATTTTCAACTTGGGAAACCAACCAAGCCCTCGCTTGACTACAAGAGCTTGACCAAGATATAGTTACTACAACTAGACTCTGTTGTCGAATTGTGTAGCTTTGAAGGTACTCCACAAGCCTAGTGAGATGGATTTCTGTGAGTTTGGTCACAAAAGGCTTTGTGGGAATAGAATCCAATCAAAGGGATTTTGGTTCCAAGACAGGGTTTAAAATCTAAAAGAAAATTAAAAAGGAAAATCAATGTTTCCTAAGCTCTAAGTGGATAAAACCCGTAAGGTGATCTAGAGGGTTCCTAAGAGGTCTAGGAAAAACTATTTAAGGAGTCCTTATGATGAAGGAAATAACATCAAGTGAGAAGGAGCTCATTTGATCAAGGGGATGAAGAGAGATGTAGTCCTAAAGAGGCTATGATCATTATCATGTCTCGCATTCATTAATATGCCTCAGTATGCTTTGGCATGGAATTGTCTAAAATAGTTTAAAACATGAGAATTTGGCCAAAGTGTGCCACATTTCATATAAAAATAATAGATAAAGGAAAAATAGTGTTGTGACCAACACAAAGTCTCCCCTTTTTTAAAACTGATTTGTCGAGCCCCTTACCGCAATCGTAGGCTAGCCTCTTACAAATACTATTATAAAATTTTTCTAACACACTTCATCCTTGGCACACTTGAATTCACTGACACTCCCTAGAACACACTCTTATTTGTTCATTTCCATGCATCTTGACCTAGTTCTCCCTTGTGATGCCTCAAGACTCCTCAAAACTCCTCAACATGCATTGACATTGTCCAGCATGTGTTAGCATGCCTTTTCATTCCTTGGCATGCCCTAACCCTTCCTAGTTATCATGCCCTCACAACTACCCTTACTTAATTTTCAACTTGGGAACCCATGCAAGTCCTCAGTTAACTATAGGAGCTTGACCAAGTTACGATTACTAAAACTAGAATATGTTGTTGAATTGTGTAGCTTGGGAGGTACTCCACAAGCCTATTGAGATGGGTTTGTGTGAGTTTGACCACAAATGTTTTTGTGGGAAAGTAACCCAAGCGAAGGGGATTTGGACCCAAGATGAGGTTTAAAATCTAAAAGAAAATTAAACAGAAAATAATATTTCCTAAGATCTAAGTAGATAAATTTCATAAGTTCTAGAGCGTTCTTAATAGGCCTAGCTAGGAAAAGCTATTTAAGGAGGCCTTAGTATGAAGGCAAGAACATCAAGTGAGAAGGAGCTCATTTTATCAAGGAGGCTAGGAGAGATGTAATTGTAAAGTAGGTCGAGTTAGAGGGTTGAGTAACTGTTGCTAAAGGGAGGACATGATCATCCACCAAGAGTAAAATCATCATGTGAGGGTTCACAACAATGTCACATACCTTAATGGGTTCGAGATAGGAAGTAGGATGCCATATTGTTGGTTCTCTTAGGGAAGATAAAGCTAAAGAGAGACGACTCATGAGAATTTGGGGATGTGATTTCAGTGGTGTTTCTGTGTGAAGTCTGCATCAAATTTTGAAATAGTAGAGAGTGTTGAGACCCTACCTTGTGGTGGTTACTAGGTTGCAAGGTCTGTGATAAAGACCAACACAAATGGAGGAGGGTCTGCACTAGAATTTAGGGCCACAACAGAAGTAGTCACAGGTGTAATATTGACTGAGGTAACCATAGTTTTAGGGTCATAAAGATCTAAAGTTCAAGTCAAGATTCAGTCAATGAAATGACTAGAATCTATGGATCCATATGGGCTAGGTCGAGTCTCTTATGGAGGAAAGAGTTGTATTTTTTGCTATGGGTGGATATGGTTTGTTCTAAAGAAATTAGAATAGAATTATATAGGCACTTTACAATTCTTAGCATGCGCTTGGATGCCCTGGAATGCCTTGGCATGGTTTAAGATAAAATTAATTTGAGATCAATTATTCACAATTAAGAGAGAAGTAATAGAGGATAATTTGGCACTTAAGACACGCTAGCACTTGGCCCTTGCCATGTATTGGAAATAGTGTTGGTATGCCTAGCATGCCCCTATTGAAAATGTAAGGTTACGAATTATTAACCCTCATATGTGTTCATTTATTTGCATTTTAACTTGGTGTTCCCTTTTGTCACTTGAGACTCCTTGACACGCGTTCACATACCCTAACACCTAACACATATTTTCATGCCTTAGCACATGAAATGTCTTGGAATTCCTGGCATGCATTGGCATTCCTTAGCACTATCTGGCACATGTTAGCACACCCTGACATTTCTTGACATGCCCTAGAATTCCCTAGCATGCCTTATCACTCCCCCCTTGGCACGCCTGACACTCCCTGACACACCCTCTTATTCATTCATTTCCATTCATTTTGACTCAATTATTTATGTTTGATGGGGTGAATTTCTAGAAAAAATTTCATTAAGAGAATAAAAAAATTACCACACCATTACTAACATAAGTAATTGTGAGATTCTACTTGAATGACATTAGGAAACTACACAAGAGATTTTAAGAATTTCATTTTTAGGGTTTTTTTAATGGTGTGGGAATGGTAAGAAGTGAGTGGTAAATATTGTGATTGTATTTCTCATTAAAGTTCTTATCCTTATGAGATACTCGTCTTGAGAAAATGACACCCTCGTCATGCTTATCCTCCAACTCTTAATTCTCAAAATAAAGGCCAACTTGCACAGTGAGGGAAGGCATGTTGGTCTATGGTGTGTTAAGTGACTGGGTGAGAGTGTTAATGTAATATGAGAGGGACTAAAAATTTACTTTGTGTCCTCTATGGATGACATGTTGTAGGTTTGTTTCATGGAACCACAAGGACACTAGAAAGATTGTGTAAGCTATAGCCCAACATAATCAATGCATTGAGAGAGATCTATGGAGAGGGATCAAAATAAATTATATTAGTGGGTCCACCAAAAAATATTTAGTAGAGAATGAAACCATGGTGATCAATGCCACATGGAGTCTTTTGAGATAGGCATATTTTTTCTAAAAAAAAAATTGGAGTGTCACTCAATTGGTTGAATTCTCGAATTCATGACATTGTAAATTATGTAGGAATTTTTCTGCTTTTGTTATAAAGGCTAAGGTTTGCAAGGATAATATAGGGTTTGTAGGGTGTTAGGGGAAAAGAAGCATCAATTTATAGCTCTTTGATATACTAAAGAGTATGGATGATATGAGTATTTGATATGGATTATATGACATTGAATCCACCTTGAGATGGAGGTTGTTATGTGTTAGATAAATTAAGGAGATGGCGGTTAAAAAAATTCTCTTATCATGACATTATCTTGTGATGTTTTGTTATTATTATTTTTTCTTTACATTTATCTTTTCTTATCATCAAGATTAATGCCAATGAACAAATATAAGAAGACATAGGATGTAGGCACATGCCAGGGCAAAACCCCATTATTTAGGGAAAACCTGGTCAAAATTATTCCTTTAGCAGACTTAATATGAGACGACCAAGACCTTTAGACTATAGAATTCCTCCATCAATTCATCCCTTCACTGTGTTAGCATCGAGATCTCCACGATACCGAGATCTCATTTAATTTCAGCTAAACTCCATCCTCATTACCTTGACCGAGTTTGAGATAGCAACATAGCATCGAGCATCGCTACTGAGAACATCGAGCATCATCATAGCATTGAGCATCATAACTGAGATCACCGAGCATCTTCTTAACATTAAGTATCATATCATAGAACTGATTCTGTGGTATATCTGTGTTGACACCGAGGCATTCATGTTTTGCTGCAACATCATAGCATGGAAGCTACCTGAATCATAGCATAGATGATTACCTGAATTTTGTAACAGGTTCGAGACCTTATCCTCCAACACTGAACCTCTTATCATGATCCCAACTGTATCTATGGTCCGAAACTTCAGATATGTCCAAAAGTTTGTGGCAGAAATGTGAAAATATACCCCTATATATATAATTGTTTCCCATAGTTATTGAGATGACAATGGCAGTGTGAAGTGTTATGTCTTGATTTGAGCTGACTTGAAGACTGATTGAGTTTGACTTAAGGAGGAGACTTTGATGAATTGTATCACTTGACTTGAGGGTTGTCTTTGAAGTAGATTTCGAGGATGATGACCTTGAATAAGATGACTTGATGGAGGAGCTCTTTGAAAACCTAATGCTACATGATTTAAAAGCCTAAAAATTGTATCAATTTAAATCTGTAACAGCTAACCTAGAAGTCCAAAATTGGGACCTTAATCTAAATATGACCCAAGCATGAAACCCATGCCTTAATAAGTCATTTAATGATAATAAAAAAAATTTATTTTGATAAATACATTAATAATGAAGACCGAACCTAGTTACATTATTCAACATTATGACTTTTAGAGCCTCATCCTTCTTCATGTTGATGAAAAAATTTTATTAGTTATCCCTTGGATAAGAACCACCATTTTCATAAAGTCCTATAACTCTTCACTTTTCAACAATGTTCCCATATCTTGTGCCCAAATTCCATAATTGTGTCCACTAAAATTTATAAGATCTAGCTTGAAAATCATAATTTTGACCCACTGATTTGATCCTATATTTAGTTTGCAATTAGAAACCTCAAACCAATCCACTAAAAAAATCTGACTTTTTAAGAGCATCTACAACTTGCATTAGACTTGTAGGCAACATGCTACATCTCAAACCATTAGTTTTAATACCATGTAGGAGAATAGAGGTGTTTTGTATATTAGAAAAATTTTATGCTAAAATAGAGTTGATGTCTAAATACATTGTTACAACACCTAAGAACAACCAAACATAGTTCAAGATACTAAGAACTACATCCAAGGAAAATATTTAAGAACATGGCAACCGAGTCACATTTCCAGATGGGGCTTCCACCCCAAATGGTTTGAGGTCTAATTGGGACTTCATATCAGGGAAATGCCCTGTATGTTGGCGAGATCCAACACCATCAACATGTTGCATGCTCTTTGATGCCTCCCATGGTTCCACCCTGAATATTGGAACCAAAAAATTTTGGTTCTTCTCTTTCAAATTAACACTTGGAATGTCTTCTAAAAGTTCTATTGTTTGGTATGGATTCATAAAGGGCTATATAAACTAATTCCTTTTGAATTTGAGGGAACCTAGGTTGAGGATACTTTTAAATCCTTTGAAGGGGGCTTTGGACCTAATGTCCTAGGGGATAGGGGGCCTAAAGGGGAGGAAAAAGGAGAAATGGATAGGGTAACCCCCAACAATGGTGATAATTGGATTAGGGGCCCCTTTATCACAACCCATAAGCCCTTAACCCATAACTACTGAATTCCCTATCCCCTCAACCCCCAAGCCATAATTCCTTGACTCATAGAATATTGAGTAGAAGAAATGTTCCATATGAGGAATGGATTGACATGAAGAGGAGTTTATTTTGGTGGATTTTCCATAGAGTTTTGGACAGAGATATGAAGCAACCTATAAACAATTATTTAATGGATTGATAGTGAATGGTTTGTGACCCTACTTTAAGCATATACAAAGTTTTAGAAGGATGATAAGAGGAGTAGTTTAGATTTGTTCATAGATTGGATAAAAAAGAAATTGGTACACAAAAATAGTGATTTTGAGAGGACTTAAATCACTATTAGGTGGAAAATTTGAAGATCCCTAGATGAGGGCATTGTTGTGGGCACTAGATCAGTAAAATAATTGACCATGGTTGGGAAAATTGATGGCATTCCAAGTACAGTTGGAGGGTTGTGAAGTGATTTTCAAAGAAGAGCCCCAAGTCTTGTGCTTGTGAAGGAAAACAAGACTGCTAGAAGGGTAGGTGTATTGGGCCTAAGGTCGTGCAAACTTTGAAGGACTAAAGTATCATTCAATTGAAATATCCAACTAGCCCTATTTCACTGTATTGTAGAGGATTGAGTCAGTGAGAAGATGGGAAACCTCCATAGCCCTATTTTTTTCATCTTTGAGAAAGAGTATGGCAAAATTGGGCAGACCAAAGAACTATTAAACAAAAAAGTTGTGAGAAACTTATTAAAAACCCTAAGTGTTGCAGACCTTAAATGAAAAAAGAGGTGTATAGAGGGAATTTTTTTTTGAGTCGAGTTCAGTAACCTAAAGGAGTTGATTTCATTGATAGAGGAAGATTGAGGAGTTGCATAACGGAAGACAAGAGGACCTGTGAGATGTGTTCAATAATTGTGCATTAATCAAAGGGCTATGTGTGGTGACCATCAAAAAGTGGTTAAAGTGTTGTATTTTTCAAGGTATATTGATTTTCAATGGACTAACATTGATCCCTAGTTTTATTCCTTTTATCAGTTTGATTGTAAAGGGACATGATCCCTAGTACGAGAGCTCTAGCCTATTCTATTATAGTTTATAATTTAATTAAGAATGTTTTGAAAAAGTTAAAAATTATCATGTGCACAAGTTGATTCCCTGATGTGTGTAGAATTCATTGTGCAAAGTAGATGTGTTTTGGCACTTGAGTGTTTTTGCATCAAATATTCTTAGACCAAACATAGATTCTCATGTGCCATGGAAATTCAAGATATGGCTTTTTCACCTAAGAACTACCTGTAACTCATCTTAGGCTACTCATGTCCAATATCAATTCATCCCACTTAACAAGTTACCAAGACAAGGCTCATCACATCCAACTGTGGTCATAAAACAATTAAGGAACACAATTTACATCTTGACATGCCATAGCACCTGGCATGTCTTAAATGACTTAGCACTATGTGGCATGTTTTAGAATCACCTACATTCCTTGCCATGATTTTACACTCCCTAACACACCCTAGAACTTATTGACATGCCTTGGTAGTTTAGCATACCTTAACAATGCCTAGCATGTAACCTGGTCACTCCCTCCTTAACACACCTAGAAATCATTGACACTCCCTATCACACATATTTATTCATTAATTTCTATGCATTTTGATCCAGTGCTTCCTTGTGTTTCCATGACACTCCCTAACAATCCCTTACACACATTGACACACCCTAATCCCTAACACCTGACACATCTTGGCATGCCTCCCTAGAACTCTAGCATTCCTCGGCACTACCTAGCATACCTTGTCACTCTCTCCTTAGCACACCTAGATGTCATTGAAACTCCCAGTGACAAACTATTATTCATTCATTTCCATGCAATTTTACCTACTTCTCCCTTGTGTTTCCATAGAATTCCTTAACGTTCCTTGGCACGTGTTGGTACACCCTAGTACCTAAGAAATATTGGAATGTTGCCTTAGCCTCTAGCATACCTTAACATTGCCTAACAGACCTTCTCACACCCTCCTTAGCACACCTGGAACTCACTGACACTTCTAATCACAAACTCTTATTTGTTAATTTCCATGCATTTTGATGTAGTGCTCCCTTGTGTTTCCTTAGCACTCCCAGTTAACACTTCCTTGCACATGTTGGCACATCTTGGGCGCATGTCTCCATAACACTCTAGCTTTCCTTAGCATTGCTAAGCATGCCTTGTCACTCCTCCTTAGCACAATTGGAACTCATTGACACTACTTTTCACCCACTCTTATTCATTCATTTACATGCATTATGACATAATGCTCCCTTGTGTTTCTCTAGCATTCCCTAACACTCCTTAGCACACATTGGCGCACCTTGGAACTTGGCACATCATGCTATTCTTTCCTAGCACTCTGTCATGGCTTCACACTGCCTAAAATATGTTGTTACTCCCTCCTTAGTACACATAGAACTTGATAACACTCCCTATCACACACTCTTATTCATTCATTTCCATGCAATTGAAACTAGTCCTCCCTTATGTTTTCCTAACACTCCCAAGCATGCGTTGGTGCCACACCCCATCACATATCACATATTAGAATGATTAACATTCCTTGGATATTTCTAGCATGTGTTAGCACTTCATGGGATTTACCACACACCTTGACACTCCCTAGTTGTCATGCCCTCATAGATAGCCTTAATTTTTTTGCAACTTGGGGACCCAACCAAGTCATTGAAAAATTAGTGTTGTGTCTAGCCCAAAGTCTCCCTTTGTCTGAAACTGATCTGTCCAACTTATTATCACAATAGTATGATTACCTCCTGCAAGTTCTGTTATGAAATTATCCAAACACACTTTGTCCATGGGACACCTGGAATTCACCGACACTCCCAACTAACAGACACTCTTATTTGTTTGTTTCCATCACTTTGAAGTAATTCTCCATTGTGATGCCTTGACACTCCCCAACACTCCTAGCAATGCATTGAAACTATATGGCATGTGTTAGCACAACTTTTCATTCATTGGCATGCCCTAACACTCCTTAACTATCATGTCCTCCTAACTACCCTTATTTTTTTTTAGACTTGGGAACCCAACCAAGTCCTGCCTCAACTACAACAACTTGACCAAGTTTCATTTAATACAACTATAATATGACTTATTCACCTAAGAATGGCTTATAATTCATCTTAGGCTACTCATGTCCAATATTAACTCATCCCACTTAACAAGTTACCAAGTCAAGGCTCACGTCCAACCACGTCCATAAAACAACTAAGCAACATAGTTTACATCTTGACATTCCATAACACCTGGAAGGTCTAACAACCCCTTGGCACTATGTGGCACATGTTCACATCCCATGAATTCCTTGGCATGATTTGGAACTCCCTAACACACCTTACCATACCTTGACATTCCCTAGCACTCTAGCATGCCTTGGTATTGCCTAGCATATAACCTTTTCACTCCCTCCTTAACACAGTTGGAACTCACTGACACACCCTATCAAAAACTCCTATCCATTCATTTCATTAATGAATTTTGAACTAGTTCTCCCTTGTGTTTCTGTAGCACTTCCTAACACTCTCTAGCACACATTGGCACGCCTTGGCACTTGGCATGTCGCCCTAGCACTCTAGCATTCCTTGGCACTACCTAACATACCTTGTCACTCCATCCTTGGCACACCCAAAACTCACTAACAATCCCTGTCACACACTCTTATTCATTAATTTCTATGAATTTGAAGCTAGTGCTCCCTTGTTTTTCCTTGGCACTCCATAACACTCCCTGACATGCATTGCCATGTTTCCCTATCCTATAGCATGCCTTAGCACTGCCTAGCATACCTTGTCACTCCCTCCTTAGCACACCTAGAATTCATTGACACTTCCTATAATAATCTCTTAATCATCATTTGTATGCATTATTTTCACATAATGCTCCCTTGTGTGCCCCTACGACAACCTAACACTTCCTAGAATGTGTTGGCACACCCTGGCACCTAGCACATCTTGGGTGCATGCCACTCTGGCGCACTAGCATGAATTAGTGTTGCCTAGTATACCATGTCACTCTCTCCTTAGGACACATGGAGCTCACTAACACTCCATGTCACACACTCTTATTCATTCATTTCCATGCATTTTGACATATTTCTCCCTTATGTTTCTCTGGAACTCACTAACACTCAACATGCGTTGGCACTTAGCACATCTTGGTATGCTTCCCTAACACTCTAGCATGCCTTGGAACTATCTAGCATATATTTTCACTCCCTCCTTAGAAAACCTTGAACTCCGTAGCATGCCTTATAAATCCCTGGCATATATTGGCTCATGGCACTTGACAATTCTTGGCATGCGTTTGGATGCCTTGGAATGCCTTGGCATGGTTTAAGATAAAATTTATTTGAGATCAATTTGGCACTTAAGACACATTAGCACTTGGCCCTTGGCATGTATTGGCACTAGTGCTGGTATGCCTAACATGCTACTCTTGAAAAGGTAAGGTCCTTAATTATTAATCGTCATATGTGTTCATTTATTTTAATTTTAACTTGGTGTTCCCTTTTTTCACCCGACACTCCTTGACACATGTTCCCATACCTTAACACCTAACACATCTTATCATGCCTATCATGCATTGACATTCATTGGCACTATCTGGCACATGTTAGCATACATTGACACTTCTTGACATGCCTTGTCACTCCCCCCTTGGCACGTCTAACACTCGCTGACACTCCATGACACACCATCTTATTCATTCATTTCCATTCATTTTAACTCAATGGTTTATGTTTGATGGGGTGCATGTCTAGAAATATTTCCTTTAAGAGAATAAAAATTAGCACACCATTACTGGCGTAAGTAATTGCGAGATTCAACTTGAATGGCATTAGGAAACTACACAAGAGATTTGAAGAATGACATTTTTTTTGTTTGGTGTGGGAATGGTAAGAAGTAAGTGGTCAATATTCTGATTTTCTTTCTCATTAAAGTGCTTATCCTTATGAGAGACTCATATTGATAAAATGAAACCCTCGTCATGCCTACCCTCTAACTCCTAATCTTCTCAAAATAAATGCCAACTTTCATAGTGAGGGAAGGCATGTTTGGTCTATGGTGTGCTGAGTAATTGGGTGAGAGTGTTAATGTATTATGAGAGGGATTGAACCATTTACTTTGTGTCCTTTATGGATGACATGTTGTAGGTGTGTCATGGAACCACAGGGCCACTAGAAAGATTGTGTAATATATAGCCCAACATAATCAATTCCTTGAGAGAAATTCATGGAGAGGGATCAAAATAAATTGTATTGGTTAGTCCACCAGTCAACCTATAATCCATGAACCTCGTAAGCCTCGATCTGAATTTCTCACAATATCTACAATTCATGTTGAGATGGAGCTTGTAGTGCTCTCTCACATATGGAGTTCGAAATGAATAGATCACTCAAAGATAAGACCTCTCTAGCCCTAATGCATAGGGAGTGAACCCTCAATATAAATATTTTGTTTGTTAAACAAACTCAATTGAGTCAATGTAGAATTCTATACATAAGAGAAAATTAAAAGATATTATCCACATCACTGCTTGAAATAACCTCAAATTAGCCATGGGTAGTAAGCCAAAGGGTGAATGTGGGGCACTATTAAATGATATTATCCACATCACTGCTTGAAATAACCTCAAATTAGCCATGGGTAATGAGCCAAAGGGTGAATGTGGGGCACTATTAAAGTTACATCATGTTTAAATTCCTTTTACATTATGAGGTTGTTCTCCAATAAGGTTGAAGCATCATCACAAAGAAGCATGGCACAGTTTTGTTGGGAAGCAATTAAAGTTATAACACAATTTAAGTGATTTACACCTCCAATGTAAATGACATGTTTATATTTTTGTGTTGGGTTGTTAGAGAGGTTATTTAATTAAATTAACACCCTAATTAAATTAACATTAATTTTACTCACATAAAAATAAAACATTATGAAAACCTAACCGAACATAGCAATTTATTTGACTACATATTAAAATCTAATTTGGCCACTACTCTAAAATTCAAATAGACCTATTAAAATTATTTTCCCGCTGATATTCTCCTTTCCAGTTTAAATAGGCCTATTAAAAATTATTTTCCTGCCGATATTCTCCTTGCCTGTTTTGGGACAGAGTTTGGTGCTCCTTCTCTGCTCATCATTTTTATGATTTAGCAGCAGATTCCATACCCTTGTGCTCCTTTTCTGCAGCTAAATCATATCAGATCTGGGTTCACGCTTTTTGGATCTTTATTTCAAATATTATTCTCCTGATTTGGGGGCTTTCATTGCAATTCGGAGCAGAATAATCTTTCGTCTTCCTTCAGCCTTTTTGCTGCTCGCCTTCATCCAAGGGGCTTATTGTTTCATCGTGAACCAGTGAAAAACATCGCCAGATCTGTGTTGAACGGGAGTTGGCATATCCTTGGCGGACAACACTTATATTCACAGGACAACACTGCTGCAGCTTCGCTTCATGACAGTTGCCTACCATTAGCATTCGGCATGGATCCATGTATCGTCCGCTAATGGAGATAAAATTTCATCCTTCAAGAATTCCGAGAGGGAGAGTCTGTATGGATAAGTTTTGAAAGGTATTTTTATAATCTTATTTCTATGATTTTTATTTTTAATTTCAAAGGATTTAAACTTGTATACTGAATTTTGGAAAAGAATGGTTGTCGTTGACAATAGCTACAGAAAGGGTTGAACTGAGTTCAAATTATTAGAACAGAATTTTGTCTCAACTTAATCTGTTTCCTCTTTGACTTGCAAAAAATGAATGCCATTCAATCATGGTTCTCCTTCCCATTCGAGTGCCGCTATGACATCTCCCAACTACACCCTACCTCTTCTCTAAACGGGTCGATCTCCACTCTTAAGTTCAATTGCTCTTCTCTCTCCTCTATATAATGAGTTTAAGGCACTGAAACAACTTGGAATTGATTCCACTCAACTAAGAAAGGTCCAGGTCATTTATGTACGCCTATAAATGAAAAAAATGCTTTAATCATAATCAATAAGTCTAATCAGCAGGCTCGACCGGTCTCTATCAATGAGACACAAGAGATACAAATTTATTTAGGCTATATGGATCTTACAATGTTCCTGGCTGAACTTATTCTGAGGTTCTGTCCAATCTAACAAGGCCTTTTTTCACAAAAATATGACTGGTACAAGTTTTAGATTAGGGCTAGACCTTTTCACAAATATGTAGCCCTTCACAGAACCTTCTCAATTTTATTATACCTCCACTGTTTATTAAGGAAAGCGGACCAATCTACAAGCTAAATAGAATTTTGATGATATAATTTGAAATACCAATGTTGACCAGAATGTGCTTGTTGTCTCAGGTTCTAAATACTACACCACATGTCCGAGCGAAGTTCTGAGGCTACTCCATAAGTCAGGGCTAAGTGCTGAAGCTGCTCCACACTACCAAGTTATATCCTGAAGTATTTTCACAATAATGAGGCCTTATAAGACAGATCCACAGTCCTGTAGCTTCTGTGGAGGAGAACGAGCTCCTAAAACAACCAAACACTGTCCAAACCTTAATTCCAACAACTTATGGGATATTAAACCATAGTTCTGTGACTTCACCAAGTCAAGCTCCGCAAAACTGTCCATTTGATTCAAGTATTGACACAGTCTACAAAGGACAGGTCCAATTCCTCTAAACACTCATTTGACTGAATTGAAACTCTGTCAATAGAACAACCTCGTGTAGATTATTATAGGTATGAGCCTCCGCAAAAAACAAATCCAAACTCCTTGTAATCCTCTCAGGGTGACTGTCCCTTGATGATTATGCCGAGTCCTAAACTATGCCTTCAAGGAGATTGCATGTTGTCTAAGCTTCACAAGACTGTGAAGTATTTTGTGCTAAAAGTTTGAGTGATGACAAATCTGAGGTGAGGTATTTAGTCATAAGAAACTGCCCAAAATTCTGAGCTTTCCAACAATTATCTGAGCTAATATAGTGGTAGCTATATGGTCTTGAATAATTATTCAATCAAAAAATTTAACCCAAACTGTAATTCATTTATGTCCTCAGCCTGTATTTCGTTCTATACTTGTGCTCTTATATTCCTCACCGAGATAATATATAATAGGATATATAATTTTCAAAAATCAATTTCTCCTAGACTATTTGGAGTTAGGAGCTGAGTGAGGGCTCGTTGGAAAGAGGAAAGAGTCCTATTTAAGATGGTGAAGGACTTATTGTGATAGGATGCCTTCAAGATGCCAAAAATTAATTTTTTTATGACTGTTCTTGAATTTATATATATAAGGTGTTTGGGACAGAATGGGCTTTAAGGGAGGTGTCCACTTGTCATTTCTTCTGTTATGTCATCATATGTCATCAAGTATGTCATCATGTATGTTATTAATTATGCAACATCCATCATTCATGTCATCATCAAGTTAAGTTTCTAGGATAGAATTTAGGGTGTCTTCACATGAGGGCTTGTATATTAGGCACATAATTGGCACTTGACATCTTCATGGTTAATTTTTTCATTACTATGGCATTATGGTCAATATATATTTAGGAAAACACTTCTTAATTAGTGGATTTACATCTTCACAATGACATCATTAATAGCTTGACATCTTCATAAGGATAGAGCAACCTTAGCATCTTTATTAATGGCATCCTTTGCACCTAGGGATTGCACGAGGTTCATTGAGATCACAAGAATATTTTCCATCTCAGCCAATGCCATATTGACATAAATGACAACCCTGACCTACAGGTGAAGTAGGTGAAGTTTATATTTTAGGGATGATTACCTTTAGCATCAGGGAGAGTGAGGGAGACAAGGGTAGCTCCCTAGTTGATGAGATTTATATGCAGATCACCCCTACAAAATTGAAAGAAACTTGGGGCATTGATCCTTTTGTAGGGATGACCATAACGAGCCAACTTGCATTTCCCTTCCAAATTTCTTGGATTCAATTCCCATTTGTGCCCTTGACTACTAGCATGGAATTTGGAGAGGTGAATGAAACCTCAATGCACCAAAAATGCAAGAGAATGGATGACACTTCAACCGTCATCGATTGATTGACTGATCAAGGGATGGATGGATAGGCTAAAGCAGAACATATAGAGAGAGTCACTAGGGTGTGTTTGTATGCCTTAAGATAAGGTCATGATGTAAGACATAACATGGACCGTGTGCAACTATATACAACCCATGCACTATGGCTACCAAAAAATGAAATCTTTGGAATCTAAACATGTTACATTTTGGAGTTTTTGTCTTAATATCCCAAATTTGTTTTTGGCCAAATCTTAAATTTTTAATTTAAAATGGAATTTTGAATGCATATATGGATTCAACACCCTGAGAAAACCCTAGATCAATACATTTTTGTTGTTTTTAGATTGAAGGACCTAAAATAATGCAACATGGTTTTGTGGATGCGATTTCTAAAGTTGGGTTGGCCAAATTCCTTTTTTGACCTTTTCTGGGTTGGAATCTTTTATCACCTATATAACCAAGTAATTTTCTACCACCTTTATAACCAAGTGATTTTCTATCACTTGTATAACCTTGCCATTTCATAAAAAAAGAGGTTCTTGCACTCAAATAATTGGCTTTTCCTGGCCATGGGGCGACTAGAATTTTGAAATTCTATAACCTTTTAGATGATTAGAAGATCCAATTTTTCCATTTCTACAAAAAGCGCCTGAACTAAGTTCAAATTATGGTTTTGGGTGTAAACTGTTGGTCAGTTGAAACCCATTTATCAACTGCACTGTCCGAGTAAATCCTAGATAATATCTAAGATGAGGAGGCTAGACCTATTTCAGGTTGAGGTAAAACATACTCAAGCTAACGGTCAAACATAAGGTTATGCATATACATGTGGTTCAAGGTCTCCTTTTCCTTACGTTATTCTCTATGAATTAAGGAATGTATGTTGCCAAGGAGGAACACCTGCTGGTCTAGGATCTTATACACCCAACAAGTTACTAGGAACACCCAACAGATTACTAGGATCTGATACATGATTTAGATTGCTAGGATCTAGTCTAGGAACACCCAACAATTAGAGGTATATCCACAAACCACTCCAAGTAATATATGAAAAGGGATCTTGAAATGCCTCTGAATACCAAAGCACTCCAATGTTTATAATGACATACTGATGTCCAATTCAAATGCTACTTAAGGATTTCACAAAGGTTCTAGTCCCTTTGTTCAAGGGTTCATTGTAGGTTTCCAAGGGTTTCTACAAAAAAAAATTTCACTAGATATTAACAACCCTTATGATATTTTTTACCACCACAATTTCTACCACAAAATTTTCATAAGGTGAAGACACATGAAGATTTAAATTGGTTTCTGCTTGAAGGAAAGATGACAACTGTTCTGATTGATGGGTATTTAGAGTTTTATTGCTCATTATAATTTTCTTACAATGAACCTAGATGTAGTCACAAACAAGTAATAAAGATTACTATTGTTCACAAGGCTGAAATGTTGTCTGAAATCCCTCAAATTATCCCACAACAAGCTTCCCAAAAACCCCACATCATTGTTGGAAACATTTCTTGATTGCAATTGTATTTTTTTACTTGTTTTCATGCTGCCCTATTTGTCCAAACATCAGTATCAGAGCCATAATTGTGTTTTCATTAACCCTAGTTCTATTTGTTGGTGAAAATTTATCACAGTTGGAGGTATCAACCATTGGAAAGACCAACACTATTGGGTTCTAGAGAACCACCAATCAAAGGATATATCTACTTTTGTATCTTCTGTTTATCGCTCTTCACATGCTGCCATCGAATATGTGGTCGTTTTCTTCTGTATATCATCTTCATATTGCCCCATAATCGTACAAGAGTATGTTACTTGACCTCACATCCTCCCAGCAAAAGTTCATATTATATGCCGAGTTATATTTATGCTTGGATGGTTATCTATTTTCTTTGTTTGGAGACCATGGACGATGACAACATGATACTAAAAATTGTCGTATTATAACAATATTATTGATGTCAAATTGTTCATGGAGGCTACTAACAAATACTGCAATAAGGGAGACTTTCCCATGATAGTTTTGGAACCTTAAAACCATGTTAAAATTGTTTAAAACATGTGACCTAAAACTAAAACAAATGCTACAACAAAATCACTATAATGTGATAAAATTTCTATTATAGGACTTCTCTACTACTGCTCATACACTGTCTGAAATAATCAGGTTGAAATTTAGAACCTAACTATCGCTAGTCTAGTATGCAAAATCCAATTCCTGGCATGAGGCATATGATGAAGCCATTGGCTAGGTTACATGTTGGTAGTGTATGCTATGTTGATCTATTAATTTTTCTTTTGGTTAGAAACTGGGAACTTCACCATAACATCATACCAATATGTAAAATATGAATTAATTGTTGTGAGACAACCAACATCTAGGATATTTGTTTCTATCCCATACTTTTCCATCAACATCTAACTTGTATTGCCTATGCATGTGTTGAATGGAGTTTCTATTGTGGCATATTTATGATTGTCTGTGTCAAACATACAATTCTAACATGTATTCTCTTTTGTGTGGAAGGTATTGCTACATTGTATTTGCTAAGGATGCATGTTCACCAAGAGAAGTCAAATACTGCAAAATGTTGGATGTGTTTTGTATTATTGTTCTAGAACATATTCTCTTTGTATTTGTTTTGTATTATTGTTCGAGAACATATTCTCTTTGCCTTTTTCTTTATTTCACACGTTTTTTTAGGATATTTAAGTGTTTTAGGGTTTTGGCCCTAAAATTAGTGATTGAAATGCCAGATAATCACATTATAATTGCGGATTTGCCTGTCTATTTGAGTTATTTTACATAAGAAATCTTCATAAGTACATATTCTACCCTTAGCTCCATTTCAAAGTGTTGTAAGAATTTATGAGGACCTCTTTTATTCCTTGACTCGGGGTGGTGGATTCCCCATCCTGCTGAGGCCTTTCTCTTTCATCCAGTCCTTCATTTTCCATTGAATTTGATTCAAGAGATTCTCCCACTAGATCTCTCTTGGGGGATTCCTGTGGTGGTAGTACATGTATAATTTTTTGAGAGTAGTGATGAGATATTTGGAGGGCCCCATTTCATTGACTCAAAGTCTTATCCATTTCATCAAATCTTTAAGTGCAAGAAATAGTGTAACATGGCTAGGTATTTTAACTTGACTTAAATGGTCAACTCCCTCTTATATTGATAAACGAGAGGGTCAGAAGTCATCAATAGTTGTATCATGGCTTGTCCATAACTCCCTATGAATATAGGGAAAGTGACCATGCCAAAGCATAATCACCGAGCCATCTGAAACCTAACCCTTTTCCTTAGGTCCATGTAACAAAGTCATCAGCCATAATCTGATGCCATAACTAGATTGTGTCAACAAACATTGGTCAGAAAGAATCATCAAGACATACTACCAGTGGACATTATGGCTTCCTCTGAAGCATAGCTTGATGAACTTCTTATGTGAGAGACTGTCCACAAGGTGTCCACAAGGCACTTGCAACAACAACCTTCAACGAAGCTTGCCTCAGAACACAAATAAAATTTTATAGAATTATCATGGTCCTTCAACCACAATGAATAAATTGCTACATTATCCTCCTTTGCTAGATGACATTGATAAATGAATTAAATTACCCAATCCATGATATCCAGTCATCCATATTCATAAGATTTTATTTCATAGGGTCTTCGCTTAATGCATCAAGGAGTCCAATGACACAGTCAAGATCAAGGTCCTTACTATTCCTTCTACTTATAGTGCTTGTCAAAGCATAGGATTTAATAAGCACTTTCTTCAAGGTACCTTTGTTTTTGTGCTGATAAGGGCTGATATACAGAAAAGCTCCAAAAAGTGCCATGTACTTTTTCTCCTAGTGGCCAGACCAAGGTAAAGGTGTTGCATAAACTTCCATTGCTCCTCCTGCTAGATAAAGAGGTAAAATTTTGCTTCAAATGAGTACTGTCATTGCTTCTTCATTCCTCCTGCACTTCCCTGATTAGAAACATTCTGCTGGTAGCTTTACCCATCAAGTTCTTGTATTAAAGACAAAGATATTGTATTATTGATTATTCTAGCATCTCTAAACTTAAATGCTCTTGGTCTAGAATCATATATAGATCAAAAATACCTAAAACAACTTGCCTACTATACTCTGTTATGTATGTGTTAATGACAATTACACTTCAAGCATATTGCTATCACGCAGATCAGGTTGGTTGATGCTTTTAGGACCCTTTCATGTATTTATTCAATAATAAACTATATTCCTTGCTTCATGTATTAGGACCCTTTAGGTCTAGCAATATGTCCTCTCCTACAATATATATGCACAATATTCCCGTGTCTCCATATTTCTCAGCTCAAAAAAGTTGTGTTGTAAAACCAGTTTTCTCTTCAAGTTCATCAGTGGTTTGAAAAAGTACTACAAAATATTCTTCCATGCATGAGAAAAGGGCCTTGGCAGAATCATATTTAGGTATTTGCAAAACACAGACAGTGATAAAACACCAACACACTTAGAGAAATTGATGATCGAGAGAGATGAGGACATTCCAAAGTCTTCAAAGAAACTAAAACATCGGGGGATAAAAGAAAGCCAAGGAAATGTGATTCTCTTAATATGCTAAATTCAAATATGATATGTTCACAAGGTACCCCCAGTTCTATTAATAAAGTATTGAGTAATATGTCTAGTAGTCGTCGTGCATGTCTTATGTAGCATGTTCAACCTAATCATAATAGTTTCCAAAATCCAGTGAAAGAAAACACTCCAACATAGCAGAAAGAAAATAATTCACCAAGAAAGGAACATGTTGTGGGCAAATGGAAAAAGAAGGTTATGGGGATTAATACCCCTGCAATAGGGGAAAAAGGTGGCTCTAAAGCCAAAGATGACACAACTGTCGGCTCATTTGAGCATTCTAGTTCATCCACACTTAAGGAGCAATTAAACTATCTACCCTAGATGCTGATCCATATGCATTTGAACTAAAAATTAAACAAACACCCCACTATACATGCAAGAAAAATGAAGCAAGACTAAACAAAAAATTAGATTTGTCATATTTTTCTTCTCCAGCACAATGAGAAAGGCACCATCCCCTGGATGCAAATATGCAGAGATCAAAATGATTCAAAGGTTAGTAATAGAATTAAGTCCATTTTGTACTGGCATATAATTGAACACATTGTTTTTTTCCAATGTTTTGCAGTTTTAAAGTGAACTAATTACTGTGTTATTATTTGGTGTTCACTGCTGAAAAGAGATATTCTTACTGTGATAAGTTTCAACTTTTTTTATTTGTTGGTTGTTTCATGTTTTGAGTGTAGACTTGTGAAATTGCAAATCACACACACACACACACACACATATATAATTTTTATTTTGTTTTTCCCTATGGTTCCCAGAAGACTCGTGTTACATTTGCACATAAGTTTAGATATCATTCAGATATCTAAAATTTCTAATTTTTAATTTGAATATTTTGTGATAAAGGAAAGACAAATGTCCCAATTATAAAGTAACCCAACAACAAAAACATTGCAATTTTTCTTTCATTCAACCTATAACATATTGCATCTATCTTCATCAATGTTCTTCTTCCATATGCATCCACTTACGACATTTCCTTTGCAATATTTTGTGCATTTGTGAGTTATAGGTCATTTTTAGACTATAAATGTCTTCAGAGTTTCAATTCTAATTAAGTATTCAACTTAACATATTGAGTCTCTTATACGTAACTGTTTTTCCCTTCACCTACTTTTCATAACTTCCATAACCATTAGGTAGGGACCTACAACGTTGATGATGTTTTGTTTGTTTAGTAAAAGATTTTCAAGGCTTTAATTTATTGAAAGTTGTATAATTTACAATATATGAAGTTTCAAGATATAATTTTTAAAAGTTTAATTCTTTAAAGGGTGCTAGCTCAATGGAAGAGCACCTACTTTACAAGCAGGAGGTTGGTGGTTCGATTCCATCATGCCTTGATATTCATATGGAATGGTGGCGATCAATTTTGGTGATGGAGGCTCTTTTGATCATCACCAATGAGTTTATGGTGACATTTTTCGACCCTCACCAAAATATGAAATGGTAATGGTCAACGAACGCTGCCATATATATGCATCAATAGTGACGACCATGAAAGGTCCGTCACCATATATCGTTGTTTTTTATATGAAATGGTGAGGGTCACTGTTTGTCATTATAGTATTTATTCGTGACAGACCTTGAAGTCACCAATGAGCTTATCATGACATTTTTTGACCCTCACCAAATATGAAATGGTGACAGTAAACAAACGTCACCATATATATGCACCAAGAGTGACAGCCATGAAAGGTCCATCACAATAAATCATAGTTGTTCATATGAAATGGTGACGGTCATTGTATGTCATTATAATCAATATTCGTGATGGACCTTGAATGTCACCACAACACATACTTTTGGTGACGCCACCTTTGGTGACGTTCAATTTTTTGGTGACGAAGGCTATTGTTCGTCACCATTGCTCATATGAAATGGTGGCAGTCACTATTTTTCATTATAAATCATTATTGGTGACAAACCTTGAATGTCACCAAAACACCTATACTTTCAGCGACGCCACTTTTGGTGACGTTCAGTTTTTGGTGACGAACACTCTTTTGACCGTCACCAATGAGCTTATGGTGACATTTTTTGCCCCTCACCAATGTCCTTTTTTCTTGTAGTGAGTATAAGGTAGTAAGTTGCAATATATACCAGCTGTGTGCAATCAAAGCAATAAAACACTTGCCCAAATTCATGTAGAGATGGGTTAACAACATTACAAGATTTGGACCTAAAGTGACCATGAAACCCATAACTAATATTGCTCTCTTGCGAAGCAATTCACTGTTTACATATGGTAAGAAAACACAAATACTCAATAGAGAAATAACTAAGTACATAAATGTATTCCTTACCATGCATCATATGTGAGATGAAAGTGAGGTCCATGTACAAGTTCCTCCATGAGGATCGTCTCATAAAAATATGCAAGAAGAAGGGATACATATACTCCTTGGAACACTCCATCAACAAAAACACACTCCCATGTGACAACACTATAGGCCTTAGAAATAATGCTCCATGACTCCTTTCTTTGACATTCCATATGCCAAAGTCATCCACCATCATGCTGCTATGTGAGAAGATATCCTCCCTACATGGAAGTATCCCATGATCCTTCAATGCTGAAGGGTAGCCTCCTTGCACCATGAATGTGCTTTCCCCTTTTCTTGAAATATCATGAAAAGTATGGCAAAATGTCTGTCCATACTCTCCCAAGTGCAACCAAAACAACAACAACTTTTGCTGCTACATCATCTCTCCCTAATACAATCCATGAAGTAAGATCATAATGTTCAACTTGTATGATGCCCCATACCAACTAGTCTTTTGTTTCTTTATCATATGGGTGCCATGCCATCCAATTGGTTTCTCTCTCCATACAAAGCTTCCCTTGAGAAAAAACACTTCAGAAATACATGGAAGAAAGATACAGTAAAAACAAGTTGCCAGTTGACAACCGGAGAGTGAATCATGGTCCCTCTCATGGAACTAGTGCACTGCATCCTTTGCCTACATCAAAATAAGAAATAACAAGTGATTTCCTAGCCACTTTTTTTCTGCCACAGTCATCTCATAAGATGAAAACATGAAGTTACAATATGGTGTCAATGGTGCACACCAAGAAACATGTGGCTTCCCCCACAGCTCATCAAAAGGATAGCCAAAGTAAATGCTACAAGTAGCTACAAGTACATCATCATACAATATGCAAGAAGAAGCAACTCTTCTTGATACATCATGCTGCTCAAAAAAGGGAAATAAGTACAATACAAAATGTGAAATTATACCTCCTCCATCATGTACTTGAGGTCGTGAGCTGAAATGGCTCAACTAAATATTCTCCCTTACTCCCAATGAGTAGGAAGGTGGCTCTGACATCCTCTCTATCACCACCTAGGCTATGCATCTCTCCATATGCTCTAATATGTCATGCTGAATGCCCTCCCAAGTGAACTCCTCCATCAACTGGAAATATGCATCAAGGTGCATAGAAGAGAAGTCCTCATGTGCTGCATGTAGTAGCTTCCCCTTAAGATTAGAAGATCTAGTCAAGAAGATCCTGCCATAGGAATAGATGACCACATCATCCACCAAGTATCTATCATCTCCATCCAGGTCATCAAGAATCATGCATGCACCAAGATCCTTGGAGTACTCTACCAAGATTTGAGATCTCCAATAAAGATCAATTCTTCTAAGAGACAACGTTGGTGATCTGGCATGTGAAGCTCTCCTCATGCTGTTGCCTGCTACTTTGACATATCCCATGACAAAGTCTTCCTCCAAACTCTTCACCTCTCCAAAATCCAAGAGTGGTGAACCCAAAAACAAGATATATCTCATCAACTATAGATCTGGTGGCCTCCCAGTGGAATGCCTCCATGAAGTGAGACATCAATGTTAAGAGTAGACTACGCAGACGGTTGGGAAACCTTGCCCCTGTATTTAGAGCATAAATCAGTCTGCCTCTTCCTTGCATTAGCTCTCTGAAATAGAGAAGGGTGTGTGCTTCTCATCAAGTGATGTTGTTCTTCCTCCCTACCTCCTCTTTCCAGCTGTAATGCTGCACAATCATGCTACTCATTGATTGTGCTTGGACCTCTATGTATGAGATCCTAGGGAACTTATTGTAAGGATAAAAGAATCCTTCCTGCTGGAGCATGTGCTCCTCCTTCCTCTGCATGGCCCACTGGATGTGCTCTATATGTGACAGCGATGTTGCCCGCATCTCCCTCAATGTGTACGGGCAACATCTCAACAGTGGGATCCTCCTGTGAAAAGGATATCCCCATGCCCTCTGGTTCAAGAATATGAACTGGAGGTCTTGCTTCCGGTAACGTGTAATGCAAGATGCTAGCTCCTCCCATGTTTTTCTGAAATGGGGTTTCCTTCATCACATGCAAGGGTTTTGTTTTCTCAAGTTTCCCTTGCTCATGTGCCTTAAGAAGTTTTTCAGCAAACCTTCCCATCAAAGTTTCTATGAATCTTGTATAAGAGAAAGTGTTTGCATTTCTTAAAGAAAAAGATTCAAAAATCCATCATGCATGAGCCTTACCTCTGAAATGAAGCACTGCAACAATGATAACTTCATCTTCGGAAATATGGTGTAGCTGCAAATAGGAATTTAGCTTCTTCACCCAGGCTCTAGCTAAACATGTAGGTGATCTGGTAAAATTAGATAGAAGAAATCTACTTGCATCATACTGCTTGCTCTTCTTCACCTAGATCTTGCAAAACTTTTGGAAATCATTATGATCTCTAAACCTCTCAGTTTGAGATTCATACTCCTGCAACAAATCACTAAGATTTCTCCTCTTAGGAATTCTTCCTCCTCCTCTCCATCTCAACATAGATATGGGCACTTGAATGCACTGTGAATCATGGTGTGTAGTTGCATGCTCACACTCACCATGTGAAAATCTATATTTAGCTCTAGATTCAACCTCCTTTGGATATCGCATCTCCAATCTCATTTTCTTCAACTCTCCTTGAAAGCTCTGCATAGATTTTGGAAGAAGATTTGTAATTTTTTCTTCCTTTATTCCTCCACATACTGAAGCTTTCTAGCTTATGCCCATATCTCCTTCCTCTAATATCTGGATCTCACAGGCTGAGCCAGAGGTTATTCTTTGATACCACTGTAATATTCCACAATCGGAACAGCTCATAAATCATGCATCAAAAATGCATTTCCAGCAAAAAATTCAATAAAACAGTAAAATGGACTCTTGGATCCCATATATTAGTCAATATAAATTCTAAATACAATATTAAAGCTGAAACAAAGCAAACTAGGTGGGTTAAACAGATCTCCCACACCTAGGATTGCCAAAAAGTGCTAAAACCCCAAGACTGCAAAATGCCGGAGCAGTTGCTCAAGGGACTGCATAGTATAAGAGAGGGTTTACACATAAAATAATAGCATAAAAATATATTTACTCATGTATTGATAAATAATTATGAAGAATAGAGATATAATCTCCTTGTACAAAATACAAAAGAAACCGGCAAGGGTTTCTTGTCAAACACTCTACATACAGATTGTGATATTTAGTAATTTACTGAATCACCACTACAAAACTGAAGCATATGAGTGTAAAAGGCTATGAATATGTCTGATATTATGTATATCCCTCATGGGATTCCTCCCATGAAAGGATGAACCTCTTAATCACAAGGAAACTCAGCAACGGAGCCACCAAACCATGCACTATGTACTGCCTCCAAAATAACACATCCCCTAGCAGAAACAATGCTAGGAATGTATGGGAAATGCATGGTCTAATACCACAGGTTTGAAATCATCTATCGATCTCTCCAAACAGATATCTTAAGTGAAGGAAACCTTCATTCAATGAGAAACTAGCTCAGAAACTGGGATTCCAATCCCTTCCACTATTGCACCCGCAACACTTCACAATCTCCGGCAAAGCTGTGCTGATGAAGATGGATGAATCTTGGCCTAAGAACCTGATGTGGAGTGATTAATACCAAATCTCCCAATTAGGCTCCTCAAAATAAAGAGGTGGGATTCCCGCCCGAGAACACCCAGTGGTAAACAACACTGCAACTTTGCTAAGCAGCAAAGCAACAACAAGTCTTGGCAGACAAGAATAATAATCTAAGACATGAAGAATAATGTTGTCATACTCTTCCTTATATAAGACATGATTTTTATTTCCCTTGGCCCCACTCAATTAGGTCATCTCCATCCAGAGATGCATGTCCCTCTAAAATTGTGTTACTCCTCCTTCAATTCCTCTTCCACTAAAACTACGTTGTTGACTTGGTCAAAGTAGCTTGATTTTAACCCTGTTCACACATGGAGGTGTTTTATTAGGCTTGAAAGAGTATCCCCTTTCACATTTGAAGTATTTTATTCCTCCTTAGGAGACTTATGGGCCTTTCTCCCCATTTATTCACCGACTAGAGTTGCTGCTAACTCTAATGTTCAATTTAGCTTGGAGGCTAAAATTTTGGAACATTACATTATGGAATCAAGAAGTATTTAAAATTTCTAAGGTTTTGAGAAAATCAAATTTGAACTAGTCATAAATGTTGAATTCCACACCTTATCCTTTGAGAACAGTGCCTTCTGCGTGCCTTTTGTCCCATTAAGCACGCATTCCTAGAAATGGCAAAAAGTCGCTTTCCGGGACCACAAAAAGCAAAGGATAGTTACTCCTTGTGTGAAAGCCACCTATGGACAGCCACGAATGCCTCCTTAGAGAACATGTGAGCACAAAATAGATTATTTTTGCACACAATGGAATCACACCTCTCCCTTTGGTCACTACCCATCATGTACCAAGGTAGGGAAGGAGGATTTGAAACTCAGCTATATAAACCCACCAAGAGATGAAGAAATGGTGATCACATTGTTATGCTAGCCAAAGTTTCCCAAGCAACACCAAGATTGTGTGTGACCTAGAGATAGAGCTAAATAGGACTCAATAGTTGGCCACCCAACATCTTAATCCACCAAAATAGAGAGAGAGAGGGAGACTGCATCAGAGGCAAAGCTTGGAAGGAAACATCCTTGCATCAAAACCTAGAGCCATTGCCTAGGGGTTCTTTGGAAAGTGGGTAAAATTTCTTCTTCATTCCAAACATTTAATAAGAAGAGGCCATCGAGGCATCGTTTGCATTATTATCATTTTGATTCTCCATATAGCTTCTGTATATTTTTATTTTAGTTTTTAGTTTAACTAGAGCATACTTTATTTACTATTTCCATTAAGTTTTATGCTTTTGAGCTCCCAAAATTTCTACCTATTACCAATAGTTTAAAGAGTAGACCACACTCTTTAAGCTGGTACAATTTCATACACCCATGCGAAAAATCCAGCACAATAGGATTGGTGACTCCACTAATGTGCTCCAAGTTTATGTGGTTGTGCCATCTTTTGCAGGAGACCCTTTTTCTATGTTGGAGTGGAGCTGACAGTCCTCTGACCCATATTGTAGTCCCTAGACTCATTGAAGTGACAAAATGAAGAAGGTAGCTCCTAATATTTTTACTTGCAGGATTTTTGTGCACAATTTTTCCTCACAGAGGTGCATTACGCACGTTCAAGACTGACCTACGCATAGGAAGGCGCACCTATCAATGCTTTTTGCATGCAAATCACAGACTTAGATTTTTTTCTCCCTATATTCTACACTTTTTCTACTTGTAAGTGTGTTGGGTAGCCCCTAATGTATCTTCCAGCACCTATGTTGATAACCCATAGCTTCTGAGAACCCACTTTTTGTTGCTTTCTGTAGGCATTTAGTTAGTTTTCATTTAAGTTGGTTTTTGCAAAAAGTGTTCACATAGTTTAAGTAGGTGGCGAATTAACCATTAATTTCCGAAAAATTTATATTTTTTCAAATTCTGGTATGCACACTTAGCTTAACTAGTCTGAGTAAGTGGCTCAAGACCACACATGCATAAGCTAGTGTAGAAATTATTTAGTTTAAATTCAATTTTTTCTTCTAGAAAATTGCGGGGCTAGGATTTAATCACCCATTACATCAAGTAATATTTGTTGCCTTTGCACCATTTGGTGACCCCAGAAAAGCATATGAATGCTCTACATTTGTGATTCGCCATCTCCATTTGGTTACTCACATAGACTAACTAGGAAGATTTGGAAGCGGCCCATTATCCGCAAATGTTTTCCATTTGATCAAGGAACAACGTCACATAGTTTAATAGGGGGAATTTTGTAAAGGATCAACGATATCCATATGTTGAAATTATGAGATTTTTCACCATACTCTTACACACACTCACCCACTACGAAAAGGAAACCACCTAAAAATAACTTAAACCAACTCACTAAATTCTCCCCACGGGGACCACAAAAGAATTTATAGATTAAGTTAGGATCAAGGGGGTAGGCATCCAATAAGCCACCTTCATCACACTTAACATTGAGACATAAAAGTTGTGTATTTAGGGAGCTTTAAAATCCACCTATCAGCCCATGGAAAATAAAACCCGAGTGCAGCAGAGACCCGATTCAGAGGGGGTTAGGCTTAGGTGCAGTGCGTGCGGTATCAGTTGGGGCTACCTGACCTGACTGATACTCGGTAATGTTAGCTAACTACCAAGAAGCCCAAGACTCGAACGCTCACGTGGGATGGTGGTTCTTAGTGGCCAAAAACTAGGGCATATTTTACCCTATAGGTGACAATGCAGGCAAGCGCCAAACCCTCTACCCTTACCCTGGTGGATTCTCTTCGGCTGCCTGGGGGTGTCGAAAGCTCTTATGGGATGTTGTGGCAGCACTCCTAAGAAATATTCCCAAGGCCTAGTTATTTTTGAGTGTGTAAGGACGTCATAGGTCTTCTAGGATTTTGAGTATCACGCGCAAACAAACAAAACCATTTTTTCTTGATTAATCACATAGATTAAGTTAAAGTGAAAATCAATTTCATTTTCGCTTTGTTTTATGTATGTGGCCATATATTTTTCATGATCATAGACTCGATCTCCTCAAAAATTTTCCAAAACCTAACCTGGTCAACACCCAAATGGTTCCAATGGAACCTCATCAGTCCAGGAATCTTTTGGACCTCCCCCAATTATTGACAGGGGTTCTAGGTCTTTCGTCGTTTAGGCGTCAAAGACAGAACATTGCCACAATTTTTGGTTGATTCTTTCTTGGAGAAACCTTATTTGGAAACCCTAGTCAGTCTCCCAACACCACGCCACACACCACTCCCTCGTCATCCCCTGTGGGGCAGAGGAGCGCATCCCATACTGGAAGCCAACTGAATTCACAACAGGGTACGTCACAGACTAACCCTTGTTCTAACTAGAACTTCGTTTCTTCACACGTTTCCATGGCGTCAACCTCCTAGTCACCCTTTTTAGCGGTGTTGAATCTACTCGATTTAATCAAGCTCACAAATGACCCCATTGCACACGACCCCAACTGGCCTCCCATGCCCACAATGCTCCCTTCCGACATACCAAATTTTGAAGGCAAGCAAGTGGAATACCCAGGTAATAATATAATTACCTTCCACCTGTGGTGCTCATCGAATAGCATCATTGACGATACTATTTGGTTGAGGCTATTTTAGTGCACTCTTATATGAGTGACCGCGAAATGGTACGTGGAGCAACCTCCTACTTCACATGGAAAATTTAGCGCCCTCGCTACCGCCTTCCTCACATAATTTCAATTGCCCATTCAGCATGATTCAGGAATTGAATTACTGACCCATTTCAGACAATCCCCCTCCATCCATATCTTAGAGCATCTCCATGAATGGAGGCGGCATCGCAGTTTATGAAAAGCTAAACTTGACGACCCGGTCCTTTTAGATTTATTTTTGAAAACTCTAACGCCAGATATTTCAAAGGATGTGGCGCAGTGAAACCCCACATATGAAGAGGATGCAATCAGTAAATTCCTACAGCTTGAGCTGATCTATACATCGTCAGGATACATCTACAACATCCTACCTAATTCCCTATGCCTGCAATATTATCATGAATTTCCAGGCACGACTAACCCTGTAGATGGAATTATTGGGTCAATGACCTAAGGGTACCTAGGCAGCAATAGTCAGGATCCTAGTTACACACATGGTTCTACCCAGAACATGTCACAAACTGAATTTCAAAGTCATCATATGCCGTAGCAAAATTTGACTAATAGGGCATAGACATATCACCAAGGAGGACCTTATCCTCAGGCTGAGGGGACCCAATACGCAGGAAGAAAAAATAATGGAAGAGCTCCCCCCCAACGGCCAGGAGAAAACATGGGACAAAATTATGCTTATTCCCATGCACACAACCCACCTATGCAAAATAATGCACAGGTGAACTTTGTGCAGCAGTCCCAAAATCAACCACACTAGTATGATAAGTAGAACTACCTCCTAACGTGGTTAAGAAAAGGACAAAAGACAATGCCAAAGGGAACCCTGGATAGGGAAGCAACAACCAACAGCACCCACCGTGATCCCAGGCTGGAGGTAACTCCAATCGGAATCAAAAATAGGATCCAAGAAATGCCCAAAGGCAAGGAAAAAGGCCTCCTCTATGAACAAACAATTCTTGTTCAATATATGGTGAGTATGGGCACTATACTCACCACTGTCCCAACTCCCTGAGCTTAAAAGGCTACAGAGTAACCAAGGACAAGGAGGATATTCCAATCAAACTGCAGTGATGCAAGAACCTTCCCCCATCAAGGGACGATCATCACTCAGCAGCAAAACCCAGACGATTCCTGGAAAAGCAACCATGAAATCTACATGGCTGGGGAAGAATTTTTTTTCCAAACATAGAATTGAAGCTAAGACACCCCACTAGACACAAATACATCAGGGGCTAGTACAAGCATGCCAACTACACCTCTAACCATTCCAAATATTCTTTTAGAACAATTACCAAAAATGGTAAAAGCGCCTAATAGGAAAGCAGGTAATTACTCCAAAGCGGCCCACAAATATAGCATCGTAGATGACTTAGCTTAGTCACATGTTGCTATGTTCACATTGGAAGTACCGTAGTCCTGCCCAAAGCAATGGTAAACCCTAATTTTTACATTAGGCATTGTCGACCCTGCCGATACGCGCATGATGGATTTTGACTTAGACAAATGTACCCCTAGGCTTCCCTCCATGGTCACCTTATAGATACCAGTATTGGTACATAATATCACCATTCACTGATGTGTCATTAACAAGGGTGCATCCACATGCATCATGTCAAAAAATGTGTGGCAGAAGTTAGGATCCCCCGAACTCAAACCTTCCGTCATCACACTCAGGGCATACGACGGTTGTCCCTCGACCCTCGTCGAAATCTTCCAAAATGTACAAGTCTGCGTAGCCGATAAGATGGTCCACATAGACATCTAAGTCTTGGATGCTCACTTGGATTACAATATACTCCTTGGGCGGAGCCACATGTATGCCATGTTTATCATAGCATCCTTCGTCTTCCGCATCATGATGTTCCTCCACGAGGATCGAATCATTACGGTAGACCAGCTGATGCATAGTGAAAAGAATCCCCTAAACAACACTAATGTAATCCTACCCTAAATAGATATAGCCATAGATGACCTTTCTTGGTATCAAGAATATGGTCTTGGCCAATTCAAACCATTGTCCATCCTAGGGTCATTCCTAGGAGATCCTCCCATAATCCCTGAGGTGTCGCCCATTGCCACAGGGGCCCCGGTGTGCATGATGTCCACATCAAGTATCGAGGCAAGTCAGGACATGGAATCAAGTAGTAATGACACTGAGGCATCGGCCATGGCAGGCTATCTAGCCTACGCCGTCTCCCAAACCCCTTTCCTCTACCCACCTCCTGGCTTTGTCTCCCAGTAGGTCTTGGCGACAATGGTGTTACCCAACATATCGTTGGCATTCCTAGTTTGGTACCTTGTTCCCCCTTCAGGAACAGGAGCCAAAAATGTTACTACAGTTGGGTTAAAGCCCCTCAATCTCGAGGAGCCCCAACCTACCCAAGAAATGGTCAAAACCACCCCCGCAAGGGAAGTTTCCATTGCGAAATAGGTTACCACTGCCAAGAAAATCATCAAGAGAGGAAAGAAAGTGGTGAACCCCACCATGAAAATGGAGTCATAAGCCTGCGCTATATGTGATGTTATAGGCCATCCTACCCACGTATGTCCAGAGTTGGATAAGTTATAATCACTCGGCTCCGTAGCAGGCACCTCGACACCGTGTTCCCATAAAAAGGAACTTGCCACCAAAAGTACAATAAAACCACTGCGTACCAATCATGCATGCACTCTTTGTGATACCTATGGGCATTATACCCACCATTTTCTAGAAATACCATGATATAGGGATGCCTTACATGCGGTCAAGTGATCCTATAAGGAGGATCTCTCCATCTAGTTCACTAGTGATGAGCCTTGTATCATCCTGTACCTACAAGAATAGTGATGATCACCCGAAAGGCTCCTTGCCAGACCACCCCCCCAGTCAAAAGATGCATAATTTGTGATGGACTTGATCATTTAATCATTGATTCCCCAGCCTTGGAAACTTTCCAAAGATGGTACCCAGTCCACATAGTATATCGCGGTGAAATAGACGTCCCATATTCATGTCATATATGCAACTACAACCACCCAGTACGTCGTTGTCACTATGTACAAATATTTCGAATAGCCCTAGCTTGTATGCGATCGAATATCATCTGCCTCTCCCAAGAATATGGCATGGACTGGGATTCCATGGATATTTCGACAACCCAAGTGGATGTGACAAATACATCCACCCCATCGTGGCCATCAAGAGGAAAACCAATTAGGGAGATCTATCCCCCGCCAAATGCCGATGACGCAACACACCACATATGATTCATGACATCATTCATCAGAACCATGACTCGAGCTATCTGCTCATCTACCATAGGTGTTGAGGCAGCTACAGCTACAAGAGTAGCTATCCCTATGACAGTACAGACCCAATCTATCTGCACTTTATCGACCGCGTCTAGTTCCACCACATCCATGATGGAATCTTTATCATGTTTCTCAACTAGCTCCACCTGGATCACCCCCATTCAGTATAAACCTACAAAGGAACAATCCCCCCTTCACAACCTTGTTTCATTCGAATGAGGATATCCTAGAAACCATGATGGAGCCCAATTACCCATGGGATTCAATGCATCACTGCTCACTATTTCTCCGCAAGAAAACAGTCAGTCCTGAAAAAACAAATGAACTAGAGATCTATGCAATCGAATCAAAAAACTTCCTGACATCAGGAAAGGTCGACCGGTTCAAAAACCCCATCCCAACGCCTAATGCATTTGAGGAAGGAAATATGTCAAATATTTCACCTACCTTCAGGGTGAACATATCTCAAAATCCGTCAAAGGTCGAATAAATCTTGCTGGGGGCAGCATGTTATCGAGAAGAGGTAACCTCTTATACCAAATTATTACAAGAGCATCATGATATCTTTGCATGGGACTACTTTGAAATTCTTGGGCTTAGTCCTACGATCATAGAGCACCATATTGACACTTGGCCAGACGTAACCCCAATCCATCGAAAACAACGTCAACTGCACCCATCAAAGGAAGAAGCAATAAAATCATAAATTGAAAAGCTTCACAAAGTCGGGTTTATCTACCCCATCACATATACGTCTTTGGTTTCCAACCCTGTTCCCATCATGAAAACATAGGGCACCAAGTTTTCTACACCGATTTTTGGGATTTGAACAAAGCTTGTCTTAAAGACTGTTATCCCACCCCATTCATCGACCATGTTATTGATGCTTGTGTTGTCCATGAGGCTCTATCCTTTATGTAGGGTTTCTCCGGATATAATCAAATCTAGATCCGCCATACAGATTAGTACAAAACTGCGTTCAACACCCCTTGGGGCACTTTTGCATACAAGGTAATGCCATTTGGCCTAAAAAACGTTGGATCGACCTTCCAAAGGGCCATGAATTACATATTTCATGACTTGGAGCACTTCATCCTTGCCTACTTGGATGACCTTACGGTATTCTCCAAGAAGTGCTCCAGCCATCTCAAGGATCTGGGATTGGTATTCCAATGATGTCGTCAATAAAACCTATGCTTGAACCCTCTTATGTGCGTCTTTTACATCAACACAGGGAGACTATTAGGTTTTATTGTGTCCCTTCAAGGGATTCGAGTCAACCCTTTAAATGTTCAAGCCATTAAATAAGTCCCTCCACCTCAAACCCTCAGCCAACTCCAAAGCCTGCAAGGAAAGGCCAATTTTCTTAGACGCTTTATCCCAAATTATGCCACCTGTGCTCAAGGGTTCCTGTGCATCCTTCACCAGGACATCCCATTTAAATGGGATGATCATGCCCAACAATAATTTGATGCGTAGAATGAAACATTATCTTGAACACCACTTATCAGTCCCCCAGACTATAACAAGGATTATATCCTTTATCTATCGGCCTCCAAATCCACGTTGTCTGGAGTATTGGTACAGGAGGGCCCAGATGGGAGGGAGCACGTAATCTATTACGTCAGTAAAACCTTATCAGGCCAGCACTAAGATATGAGCCCGAAGAAAGAACTTCCTTAACATTAATCCACACAGTCCAGAAACTTCGCCACTACATCATCTTAAAGACTACTACAATCATAGCAGATACTAATCCCATCAAGTTCCTACTCACGCATCAACTAATGAACCACAAGTACGCCCACTGGATAGTCATTCTCCAAGAATACGACTTACAGTTTCAATCTCCCAAAAGAAAAAAGGAGCTTTCCCTAGCAGAGTTCATTACCGACCTCCCAGGAGATTCCAAAGGATCACCAATAAACGATTCACTACTGGATGAACACCTTTTTTTTGTAGCAACTAACGACCCTTGGTATTTCTGTGAACCCAAAAAGTTTAGACCTCACCTCATTCAAGACAACCATCAGCACATATGCCAACAATCCCCTCGATACCTCTTCATGGGAGATGTCTTATACGGAAGAGGCATCAATACAATCTTGTGGCGATGTCTCACTCACAAGCAAGTAGAGCAAGCCTTGAACAACCGCCATGCAGGTGCTTGTGGAGGCCACCTATCTGGAATGGCTACCACCCAAAAAGTCCTATGAGCAGGATATTTTTGGCCTTCCCTGTTTCACGACTATATCACGACATTCAAAATATGCGAGCAGTGTCAGCACTTCGCTCACAAATCAAGAGCACCACCCATGCCTCTGCATCCTATCATAGTATTCGGCCGCTTCTGTAAGTGGGGAATCGACTTCATGAATTGTAACCCAGCCTCATCCAGAAACCATAAATACATCATTGTGGCTCTCAATTATTTCACCAATTGGGCTGAGGCCATGCCCACATATGACAACATAGCAAAAACTGACGCCTAATTTCTCTTCAACTACGTGATCGCCTGATTTGGCATCCCTAAAGAGTTAGTTTCCGACCACGGAAAGCACTTCGAAAATAAAGTCTTCGAGGAGCTATCTCATCATCTTGGATTCACCCATGGATTCGCTTCCCCATATTACCCCTAGTCCAATGGACAAGTAGAATCCATTAACAAAGTACTCAAAACTATGTTACATCACATGGTGAGGAACCACAAAACCAATTGGCACCACATTCTATTCTCCACCCTGTGGGCATACCGCACAACGGTTAAGAATTCCATTGGTTTTACTCCCTTCCACTTAGTATATGGGACTGAAGTTGTGATTCCCATAGAATGCGAGATCCCAAAGTTGCACACCACCATCAAACTCCTTGATGACACCCAACCTCTAGAACAATACCTAGTACAACTAGAGCTAGTTGACGAAAGTCGGCGAGAATCACTGCAACACAATGAGGCCCATAAGAAAAGGGTGAAGGTATCATTCGACCACCACATCACCCCTTGCTCATTTTCCACGGGTGATTTAGTCCTTCACTATGATGTTGCAAAAGACGCCTTAGGGCTAGGAAATTTTGAAACCTTGTGGAAAGGAGCCTATATCATCAAACATTGTCTCTGACATGGGGCATACATCCTGGTAGAACCAGACGAGACATACCTCACTAACCCCGTCAATGGCCTGTACCTCAAGAAGTTCTACCTATAAGGGCCCCAACAGCTCTTATCCCGTAGGGTTAGAGTACACAAAAATCCCAACACCAAAATATTTTTGACCCAAAGACCTATGTGCCACCATGGATCACCTACTTGAACGCTATTTCGAATTTGTTGATGGAGCATCGCGATTGTCTCAAAACTTAGCTGCAGCAGCCTGGGTTTTCTACCACCTTGACCGATCACCACTGTGTTCAAACGACATGTGCATTGGATTAGCAACCAAAAATCAAGCAGAATATGATGCCGTTATTGGACTTATGTGTGAGGCCCTCCATCAGGGCATCAGCCATATGCATGTCTACCTCAATTCCCACTTAGTAGTATCACAGTTAAACCAAAAATTTGAAACCAAATACGCAAACCTATTTAGAAAATATTTGCATGCCAAAATGTTAAGCAGACAATTTGATTACATTACATTTTCACATGTGTCAAGGAATCAAAATCAAGTAGTTGATCGCATGTAATATTCCCAATTATCCCAAGCTAATGGGAACATACAATTTTTTTTCGATTCTTAGTTTCATGAATAAAATTGTAAAGGAGGATCAATAAAACTCCTAATAAGCAAAATAAATCAATGCCACATGTGAACATGGAAAAATATGGGCTATTTACATAAGCACTCTTAGGTGTGAAAGAGACTTGAGCACTTGACCAAGTCAACCAGGACCAAATCAACAGTGTTGTCTAGGTACAATGAATCTCCTAAATGCACAACACAGTTTTAGTTGGAGGCTTCTCGTGTGAATGGAGCTAAATCATTGAGATGGTTTAAGGTTTGAAAAGACTTATATCCTATATAAGGAAGAGGAGGATAGCATAAGAAGGTTGTTGATTGTGTATATTTTTGAATATATTTTCTTTTTAGAAATATATCATTCTCTGCTATTTAGCTGAGGATAGTGTTGTTTAGTACTAGGGTGTTCTTGTTCGAGAATCACACCTCTTCCATTGAGGATATATTGGAAGAGTCTTGCTAATATCATCCACTATTAGGCATTTGGCCAAGCTCATCTTCCAACTACAATGCAGATCCTATTGAGGGTTTTTTTCCTTGTAGGCTGCAGCGAGTGGAGGCTAGATCTTCTCAGATCTAGGACATTTTAGGACCTCTTTTCACTGGGAAAGTCTTCTATCCCATTTGCAAGAGAGTTCCGAATATTTGGAGCTAAATTTTTAGATCTTGGCATCAGTCCAATCTAGTGCTTCAACCTACAACGCAGTTTTCCTTCCAGGACTACGTTATTTGCAAGAAGGAAGTTGCAAGGTGTTTTGACACACTTTTTGAGGAGAGATCTCTACTGCTAGGGTTCTGCCCTTCACTATGGTGATCCATGGATTAGATTTTTAATGCATGTTCTGTACAGATCTGATCTGCTTCTATTGTATTCATCTTCAGAAATTTTTTAAGACTACTGCAGATCTTCTACTTTAGATCTCAGATCTACTCATTGTGTTGCATGTTTTGATCAAAACCCCAAGGGGATCTTGTAAAGGAGATTTTCTAGTGTACAGATTTGGAATAGACCTGATATTTTGTACAAATATATGCTCTATATTTGGAGTGTAATATACAGCTATTGCAGCTAATAAAAATAACACTATCAAGCCATTTTTCAGTCAACACATGTGTTGCAACCATCTTTCTTGAGGAATTTATTATATTCTTGTCTTCTACATTCTGTTGTATACTGTAAGGGCCTCATTATGGATCTAATTTGTTGCCGTATATATGAAATTTTATCCCTCTTATTGGTCTCCCGCTATTTCTCTCCAAAAACTGCATTATTTTCCTACAATATTTTTTCATATTGTTGCAGCCCCATTCTTGGGTGTTTTTCAGCTATACTAGGTGTGGGAGGTTTGTTTACCTCACCTAGTTTGATTTTTTTTTCTCCCATTTTGGATTTAGATGCTAGATCTCTAGATCTAAGGGATCCAAGGGCTACAAACTCATTTCAGTGCACATACTTCTGAAAATTGCATTATTCCAGTAGGCATTACTGAGTATTCCCATTTAGGGATATTACAATGGTATCAGAGCAATCATCTTGGCATAGCCTATGATTTTCTTTCTTGAAGAGCCAATATGTCTTCAGAAGAAGAGGGGAACCTAACTGACATAGAGAAGAGGTACCTGAGAAGATGATATAAGAATTTTGATTACACCAATGATGATAAAGGCAAGGGAAAAGCCCCTAAATCTGGAAGTGATGAAGATGGGAAGGAGTTTTCAAAAAGCCTTCCAAAATCCATGCAACATCTTGCTAGAGAGATCAAAGAGATGAGGTTGGATAGGATCAAGGAATATCCTAGGATATATCATCCTGGAGAAAGCTCTGGCATCTCTCACCACTGGAATGACCAACAAGTGAACTATCCACAAGCTCCACAATGCTCTACCAGGCCTACTTTTCTAGCTGTGGAGAATGGAGGGCCTCATGAGAAAGCATCCCTTCAGGACTAATTTTTAGAATATGAGTCTTAGAATAAGAGATTTAAGGAAAACTTGAGTTTTCAATAGTTTTGTCACCTCAAGGATAAAAGAAGACTAAGGGATCAATATAGAGATGATGGATTCACTCATAATCATGATCGAAATCACTCTATGGGTAGGTTATTTTAACCCAAGTTTGATGGTTCATCCTCTAGTTCTACTAAAGAATGGGTAGAAAAAATATATATCTACTTTCAGTTGAACAAAGTCCCTGAGACAAAAGCTATGAATATTGTAGCGCTGCACTTTGAATGTGAAGCACACAGCTGGTGGTTCCATGGGATGTCTACATTGGGCCATGCCAATGTGACTTCCTATTCTGAGTTCACTAGAATAATGGTGTTACACAACATTTTTTCACTGTCCCTGCAATCCCCAGCTCGCACATTGGAGGGTCATTTATGTGACCAATTCATATTTTCATGATTTTCAAATTACATATTTGCATCCCTTTTCATGAAGGCAACATTCTTCTTGTTGAAATTTCCCTAAGTAGAGCTGTGAAAATCCCTATTTTTTCCTTAGCATGAGTATCCCTTTATCTCCTTAAGCCGACCTGGGAATTTTACACTAAGCCTGTGCCACTTGGCACTTTGTCCCAGTGTAATGCTTGCACCAAGCTATTTATGAAATTCTTTTTAAAAATAGAGGTGTAGGTTCCATTCCAACCACCTCGGGGATGAGTCATTAGGAGTGGTTGAACTAAAACAACCACAGGCCTCCTCCTTTAGTTCTTAGTTTCCAGCTCCCTTGGAACACTCCTAAAGGATAGGCCTCCATTCCACCTTTGTAGGGATCCCAACCTCCTCCTTTTCCTTTGTATAATCAAGCCTTCTCTCTTTATCAAAACTAGCTATAACTGAAGCTGAACAAAGAGAATTATATAGCTAAAGTGTTGAAATTGAAAAAATAAGCTATATTTTAATAGCCAAGTTATTGAGAAGGTAGAAAAAGGAGAAATCCATCGAGAGGTCCCTTACCCCGTCCAAATTCCCCGACGAGCTTTGAGACGTGCTTCACCAGAGCCCCACTGTAGGAGACCGCAACGTCAGAGCATGGTTGGATCTCTTCTTACTACCTCTTAATTTAAGTGACTATTGTATGGTTCCTGTCTTGTTTTTTATCTTTATCGAATGCAATATGCTAGTCTTCTCTAACTAATTAGTAATCATGCTAACCCCTATGAGTTTTTGGGTGTAATATTTTCATGATTTTTTGGTTGATTGTACTTTTTTATGGGTTATTCTTGAGAATAATTTAAGTGTTTTGGACTTGTTAGTCATCAGTAAATTTTGTCACAGCAAATGATGGCTAAATATGTTCTTAAGCCTTCAAGAAGCAATATTCATGGAAAAATGCTATTTCTTGAAGCCTTCTTGGTGTCTTTTATCTTACAAATCATCTTCACTACTGTTTCCACAAAATATTTTTTCAAGTAGCCCTGCTGGTTCAAAAGAAGACTACTTCAAAGCCTTTTTCCCATTATTTCACCCTCACAATTCCCTCCGAATTTCCTCCATTTCACCCCTTTTTTATTTTTCCTAATAGTCATTCATTCCCCTAAAAAATCCTTTTCCTCTATCCATTTACCTTTCATCCCCCCTTAAAAGGCTTTCAAAACCCATTTAGACCATTTATTTCTCTTTTACTTGGTCTAATTTAGCCTTCTTAACCCTACCAAAACCCTTAAAAGGCTGCTTAAAACCTTCATTTAGGCCTGTTCTGCTCATTTTTAACATTAGGCCTTAAGCACCTTTTCCTTAAGCCCTTAGCCCTTTTCCTGCCACAAGACCGAATCCCACGACCATCGGCCAAAGTCTTAAGCCCCCATCGGCCATCACACTTCGGCGATCCCCGTTTCCACTTTCCCAAATCTCCACTGCTATTCATCTCTGCCGATGGAATATTAACCGTCAATCTTCCCCAAATCGAACGGTCCATGCTCCATCGCAAACTGAAACGTCTCATTTCCGCCTTCCCTTTCGCTGCTGATGCCATTTCTGCTAATGCAATCTGGACCGTTGGATCATCCAGCGGATCCAATGGCCATCGATGCATCAGTGAATCACAAACTTACCATGTCCATTCCCTTTTCTCTGTTGATGGTTCCTCCCCGTTGATAAGATCTCGACTGTTAATCCTCCAGATCGGACAGTCATCGACTCTTCCGACTAACTCTCTATCCCTCGAGCCCTTATCACCCCAACCCCCGGTCTCCTCCACTCCCACATGACCTTACTTCTTTGCCTCTCTTTTTCCCCTCCACCCTTATTATTTTCATACCCCCAAACCTTATTAAACTCCCAAAACCTTTAAAAAAATCAAATTTGGGCCCTTTTCTCCCTCACCCCATCTTACCTTTTCTCGGGCCATCTCAACTGTACATCTAAGTCCTGGGCCCTTATCCAATGGCGGTCGCACCCCATCACTCATCCCATCTCCCAAATCGATCCCACTACCGACAAACTGCTGGCATTTGCTGTCGGGTCCCACCTGTCCTCACCATTCCTCTTGCTAATCACCTTTTACCATCGTGTGCATCCCCAACCGTCGATCTGGGCCCCCCAAATCCAATGGCCCACGATTGTTTTCGTACAAATTTTGCTGAAATTTTTTAACACCAAAATTCAACGTGAAATGGGTTTTTTATCTCAGACAGGTGACAACCAACCAGTCATATCGCGTTCCTATAAACCAATTCCATATACCGCCCATCCCTTGCACGAAAACCACCTGGTTTTTTTTAAAACCACCCTTCCTATTTTCGCGCCCATATTTAAAATTTCTGCTATTTTTCTTAGTTCCGCCATGGAATACCTCCTCTGCGCACTAACCTCCACCTCTTCAATTTCTCTCAAACCCTCCATGAGCCTGTGAAAAGCAGTTTAAACCACGAACACATGATTTATTAATGTTTCTGGTTTATTACAGGTTTTAAATGGCAGACCTAAGTTAAAAAGGCATACCAGAATTAGAATTCACAGTGACATGGCCTCAGATGATGATCCAAAGGGCCTATAAAGCAAAGAAAAGGGAATAAGGAGTTTTAACTGAAGGATTGGATGATGAATCATGATCATCACTTCGATCCAATTAACTCTCCTGCATAGTGAAGGCCACCTACACATGGGAGAAAAGAAAAATAGTAAAGTTTGAAGATCAAAGTCAAAGCCAGAAGATCAAAGGCTTAAATAAAGATTGAAGGATAAAACATTGTTAAAGATAAAGGAACATAAGTTTAAAAGAAGTTCGAGAAGTGTTAAAAAGGAAGCATGATGAGTTATGAAGGCTAAAATTAGATCAGGCCTTAAAATACATTTTAGTGATGAAATGAAGGAAAATTAGGCTAAAAAGCCTCGAATACATCAACAAAGAGAAGTTATTCCCTTAGAATATCTAATTGACACCTTTGACCTACATTATTTCTACAAAGATAAAAAAACATTAATTACAATAAAGAAAATATCTTAAATTGTCAAGACAGTTATTGTAAAGATAAGGTTAAGCATTGAAAGTCAATATCTTCTCCTATCTTTCTATCAGAAGTTAATACAGAGTTATTCAAACAGAGAAGTAGTTGAACATCTTCCTACCTTATGCCTTGCATGGTTTTCAAGGTTAGGAAAGCATTTACTCTATACTTAATGACTCTCAAACCCTAGATAAGTTTCACCTCCTCATTTGCAACATAAATACTGCATTCAAACTCATTGTATTGTTGGCATTTGATGACTCTTTTAAGTAATACACAGTTCTACTGAAGTTGAAGAAAATTGATGTTCTAGAACCTGTGGATGTTTCGACATGTTTGTTGATGGATAATGTTGGAATATTGTCATTTATGGCAAAGGATATGGCAAAGGAAATGGAAAAGGCATGGGCAACGAAGAAGAACAGCAAATTTGTAGAAAACAACGATCGGCGGAGAATAATAGAAGAAGCAGAGACAGAATGGGAGAAAAGAGATCAAAGGCGCAACAGATTTTTGGTGAACAACAACACGCATTCAAGAAGGATGGGAAAAATGTAAGGATGAATGAATTGTCATTATGGTGATGGGCAGTGCCATTTTACAGTGGAATGAAGACATTCGTAGTTCCAGACTACAGAGGAGCAGAGTTTATTTAAAAAAAAAATAGTCATTCCGGGCGTTTAAAGCCCTCAACAACCAAGTATGAAGGAAATTGATTAAAATAGCGGAGGTCCTTTATGTTTCTGAAAAGGAAAGATCAAGTGGTCCCCACCACCTTAGCACAAATCACAAGATCGCAAGTTTTGAAGTTTAAATGTCTTGTTGATGTGGATATTTGCGATGTGCGATCGTCGCGCCGTCGCACCATCGCAACATCGCAATGTCGCAAAATCACCCTCCGCCCAAGCTAGAGTTTGTTGATTGTTGCGATATGCGATTATCGTAATATCACACATTTGTTATTTCCACCATCGCAAGTTCCATTTTTTGCGACGTGCGATCATCGTGCCATCACACGATCGCAATATCACACATTCAAGTGTTCCGACTACGATGTGGGCCCAGGGTCAAAGAATGAAATCCCGTTTGTTTGAAGATTGAAGTTCAGGTTAAAAGTTCATTGAAATTTGATTAAAATTAATGTTATGAAGGCAGTGTAAAGTTTTAAAATAACCGAAAGGTTATATGAATATATTTTATTGTTGAGTCAGCGGCACTAAGCGAAGGAAAGGAATCACGTGCGGGTTTTATGAAGCTGGTTTACACATTTCGTACCGCCTTTTGGGGATAAGCGGTAATTTCCGGTTGGGTGGCGATTCCATTGATCGGGTAACACGCGTCCCTATATGACTCTACAAAACTGCCTGTCACTGTGCTCCATCGCGCGTTATTGTTCGACCACGGATGTCCAATGAAATTAATGAGCACCGTTGATCTGGGAAGGGGTCATCCGACGATGTTCGCTTGATGAAGATGCACGAAGGATTATCCAGCGTATGGAGAGGGAATTTGATTGGCTTGTTAACCATATAGGTGGGGGGCCAGAGCTAAGTTTTTTAAAGATTATGACCACGCCAATCCATTGTAAATGATTTATTAATCATAAATTTATATGGCGGAGATAAAGTTCCTTTTTGGGTCGTTTTGTGTTGTAAAATCAATTTTGTATGTTTTGGGGAGGTCGTGACTATAGTATATTGTTGGACTCGATTATCTATTTTGACCCCGTCCAAGAATACCATTAGCGGTTCATGGTTTTTGACCCAAGGTTCTATTAAAAGCAAAAACTATAAAAGGTAATGAGAATAATGAAGAAGTGTGTGCGTATAAATGGGGTCGATAATAAACGAATCTCTTTTAGAGATATCTGTATGAAAAAAAAAAAAAAAACTCTGATATATCTTAATCCATGGCGCACCTGTGAATATGATGATTGATCAAGATATTTAAACCAGATGATGATTAATTCCTGGTTCAATCATGAATAACGTACAAGGGTTGTGAATGAATACTTCACTTTGAAGTATATCTGTTTGGAATGGGTAACAAATTGCTAAATTAAGGATGCACCTCTAAAGAAAATAAGTAAATTTGTGGCCTACAAGGTATGTTGTGTGGAATTTGTTGGATCCAGTCTGAAAATTGATGTAACGTGGTCGATGGTGGTGCTGAGGGTTGTAGCCTTCAGTCAGGGGGTCGTAGCTCCCTTCCAGGTGACGCTGGTAAACGAGAGCAGGGGGTCGTAGCTCCCTTCCAGGAGAGGCTGGTAAACGAGAGCAGGGGGTTGTAGCTCCCTTCCAGGAGAGGCTGGTAAATGAGAGAAGGTTGTAGCCTTCTGTAGGTGGGTGCCTGCGTGCTGGTATGAGTCTGAACCAGTACATGGTTGTAACATTTTTTCTTTATATAATAAATATTGAAGACTGAGACACGGCAGTGGTGTTTTTCTCCCGACTTGGGTTTCCACCTTAAATATTGGTGTTCATGTGTGTTGATGATGTGTGATGATTTATTCTGTTCTTACTGCACATTTTTACTGTTTATTGAACATCTAATGAATAAATGATACAATGACATAAGTGAAGAATTATCTGCATAATAAGATCCCTGGACATACGCAAGTTTTATTAAGGATATCCATGTGTATACGCGAGTTGGCTTCAGGAAAGTAGAGTATGGGTTTTAGAAAGGAAAAAGTAAAAAGTTTTGTTGTCTGTATTAAATATTGATTCACCCCCCCCCCCCCCCTCTCTCAATATTTTTCCCAACAATTGGAGTCAGAGCAGGTCCTTCTGAAAAAGCTTAGTTGCTAGAAGGAAGATCAAGCAAGATGAGCAATCAAGATGGAACAGCATCTATCAGGGCTCCACTTTTTAATGGAAACAATTTAATCTTTTGGAAAACAAGGATGAGATCCTATCTTCAGTATTTGGGAGCAGATGTATGGGAAATTTTTGAACAAGGATATTAATATCCAGCTACAGTGCCAACGGATCCAACTGAAAGAAAGAAATATGAAACAAATGCAAAGGTGGTCAATGCTCTATTGGGAAGTCTAACTGAAGCACAATTTTTCAAAGTCATGTAGCTGAATACAACAAAGGAAATATGGGACAAAATCATTCTAAGCTATGAAGGTGATGCAAAGGTAAAAAGTGCCAAACTTCAAACTCTCAAAATTCAATATGAGAATCTAAAAATGCTTAATGAAGAAAGCATTGCAAATTTATTTCTACGTCTTGAAGATATTGTAAATCGCATGAGAAATCTGGGAGAAACAATAACTGAATCTACTTTGGTTGAGAAAATTTTAAGATCTCTAATAGCAAAATTTGAGTCAAAAGTTTCAGCTCTTGAAGAAAAGCAGGATCTTCAAAATCTTACTGTGGTACAACTTCATGGCATACTAACTGCATATGAAATGAGAATAGGAGGACCATCTGAAGTCAAAGAAGCAGTCTTTAGAACTTCTACAAAAGGGAAGGAAGTACAACTAACAGAAGGATCAAGATATATCTCAGAGGAAGATGAGATAAACTTCGTAAATAAAATTCAACTTGGCACAGGACAGTTCAGAGGTAAGCTTCCTTTCAAATTTTTTGATTGTGGAAGAGTTGGTCATTATGCTACTAAGTGTCCTTATAAAGAAACACATAAAAATGGGAAGGAAGTATCAAGAAGAAATAAAAATCATTTTAGCTCTAGAAAGAGTTTCTATACTCATGAAGATAGTGATGGATTATCTGATAGTGAGGAAGAATGTGAACAAGATCTTAGACTTCTCATGGAATTTGAAAAAGAATCTAGAGAAGAAAAGGATACTTTTGTGGATGCTCTAGAAGAGAGTGATTTTTTTGATGAAAACAATAAACTCAAAATCTGCCTAGAAGAGAGTAAAATAATCATAGAAACTCTGAAAAATTAGCTTGAAGAAAAGGAGAAGCACAATGAGAAATTAGAGTGTGAAGTAGTAAGTCTGAGAAAAGAAATTGAGAAAGTAAAGACTCTGAATCTTAGATTTTCTAAAGGATCTGAAACCTTAGATGAAATTATCAAGGTACAACATTCTCCTCTTATAAAGACAGGACTTGGATATACCAGAGAATATTCTCAGCCTTCAGCACTAAATTATCTAAAAGCAATTATAGCTGGTTTACAATATGTTGCCACTCAGCAAGGGAATAAAGAATCTTTACAAGTAAAGCATGATCATCTCAATTCAAAGAACACTAACAGGAATGTCTTTCATGGAAACACCAATCAACAAGTAAATTCATATAGAATATTTTATGATCGCAAAAATTTCTTCTTCAATGGACAATGCTTCTCATGTCACAATTTTGGTCATAAAGCTATTCAGTGTGTAGCATATAAAACTATTATGACAAGAGAAGCAAGAAAGAAAAGGAATGATATTGAAGCAAATAAGAATACTTATAACAACTTTTCTCCTCTTCAAAATGAAGTTCAATGCACTTATTGCAATAACTTTGGCCATGAAGAATCTGAATGCAGGAGCAAAGCTCAGCCAAAAGAACATGTTCCTTCAAGATCCAAAGTATGGAAAAAGAAGGAGTTACAGGTTGCAAATTGTGGCATAGCATTATTTGCAGAAGATGAAGAGAACTAATGGTACATTGATAGTGGATGCTCAAGACACATGACAGTTGATAAAGACAAACTTCTTGCATATAGTGCTCTAGAAAAGGAAAAGAAGGTTACATTTGGAAATGATACTCCTGCGGTCATTAAAGGAAAAGGGTCTGTTTTTCTAAAAGAAAATGTGAAAGCTAATGAAGTCATGTATGTGGATGGATTAAGGCATAACTTGTTAAGTGTAAGTCAAATGTGTGATCAAGGAACTGAAGTGGTCTTTAGTTCAAAAGAATGTGTGGTACGTGATCTTGATACAGGTAAAGAAATCATAAAAGGAAAAATAACTCCAAACAACCTGTATATATTGAAGAACTGCAAAGAACAATGTTATTTGAGTAAATCTTCGGAAAATTGGCTATGGCATAGAAGGTTAGGTCATCTGAGCTTCTCGCAAATCAACAAATCAAGCAGACTTAAAGCTGTTCGTGATCTTCCCAATATTTCTCTACCTGAAAATATCATATGTAAATCTTGCCAATTCGGTAAGAAAACCAGAGTACAATTTAATGCCAAGGAAGGATCATCAAGTAAGCCTCTTGAACTCATTCATACTGACATATGTGGATCTATGAGGAAAAATTCACCACGTGGTGAATAATACTATATCTTATTCATTGATGATTTCTCTAGAATGTGTTGGATTGGGTTGCTTAAACACAAAGATGAAGCATTTGAGAAGTTTCAGATCTTCAAAGCACTAGTTGAGAATGAATTAGATCTAAAAATAAAGTGTCTCAGATCTGATCGAGGAGGAGAATATACATCAGATGAATTTCTTGAATTTTGTGAACAACATGGCATAAAAAGACAGTTTTCTGTAGCTGGCACTCCACAACAAAATGGTGTTGCAGAAAGAATGAATAGAACAGTTCAACAAATGGCTAGAGCTATGCTGGATGATTCCGGAACACCTGACACATTTTGGGGAGAAGCAACACATACAACAGTAAACATTCTCAACAAGGCACATGTTCGTGTAAATAGTGATAAAACTCCATATGAACTCTGGTATGGTAATCCTCCCACTATAAAGCATTTTAGAATTTTTGGAAGCAAATGCTTCATCAAGAATAATGATGAAAAACTTGGCAAGTTTGAACCCAAAACAGATGAAGGGATATTTCTTGGTTACTGCTCTAGGAGTAGGGCCTATAAATGTTACAATAAAATACTTCGGAGGATTGTTGAATGTATTGATGTTGTTATTGATGAGTCTTCTGCAGCTCCAAAAGAAGAAACGCAAACTACAGATGAAGATTATGATGACACATATCCTTCTACATCAAATATTAATGATACAAACAGTGAATCCAGTGAAGAACCAGAAGATGGTTTGTCTAAAAAGGCTCCCTCCAGATATGTTCAAAAGAATCATCTAGAATCTCAAATTTTGGGAGAAAAGGGATTAGGTGTACAAACAAGAAGAACTCTTATGGGATCTTCTAGAAATATGGCATTTCTGTCCACTATTGAACCTCACAGTGTTAGTCAAGCTAGAAAAGATGACTGTTGGATTCAAGCCATGAATGAAGAGCTTGACCAAATTGAAAAGAATCACACTTGGGAATTAGTACCAAGACCTCATGACAAAAATGTCATTGGAACTAAATGGATATTCAAAAACAAGTTAAATGAGAATGGAGATGTTATAAGAAATAAAGTTAGACTTGTTTGCAAAGGGTATGCTCAACAATGAGGTATAGACTTTGAAGAAACCTTTGCTCCTGTAGCCAGACTTGAAGCCATAAGAACTTTTCTTGCTTATTCAGGCTTCCAACAAATCAGAGTTTATCAAATGGATGTTAAATATGCTTTTCTCAATGGTGATCTAGAAGAAGAAGTTTATATAGAACAACCAGAAGGATTCATTTTGGGAAATGATGAAAAACTTGTTTGTAGACTTAAAAAGGCTCTATATGGTCTCAAACAAGCTCCAAGGGCATGGTACTATCGTCTTGACAGATATCTTCATCAACAAGGATTTTCAAAGGGGTCTGCTGATAGAAACTTGTACACAAAAATGGAAAATGACAAACTGTTGATTGTGGTTGTATATGTCGATGATATCATTTTTGGAAGTAATAAAGAGTATATGAGTCAGAAATTTGCTTCTGATATGCAACAAGAATTTGAAATGTCTTTACTCAGGGAACTAACATTTTTTCTTGGCCTGCAAGTGCAACAAGCAATAGATGGTATATTCTTATCACAAGAAAAATATCTCAAGCAAATCCTAAAGAAGTACGACATGAAAGATTGCAAACCTGTAAGTACACCAATGATAACCGGATGCAATCTCAGTTCTAATGATGATTCCCCCACAGTAAATCAACCAGAATACAGATCTATGATAGGAATTCTACTTTATCTCACTGGGACAAGACCAGACATCATGCATGCAGTTGGGATTGTTGGACGATTTCAAGCCAATCCAAAAGAGTCTCATCTTCAGGCTGTGAAAAGAATATTCAAATATCTACAAGGAACTCAAGACTTTGGACTGTGGTATCCAAATAATGCTGATCTTACTCTTCATGCATACACTGATGTAGATTGGGCTGGAAGTGTTGATGATCGAAAAAGAACTAGTGGTGGTGCATTATTTATGGGGCCCCGGTTAGTATCTTGGTTTAGCAAGAAGAAAAGCTCCATTGCCTTATCTACAGCAGAAGCGGAATATGTGGCTGCAACATCATGTTGCACTCAACTTCTCTGGATGATGCAAAACCTACAAGATTTTCAAATCAAATGTTCACCTCCTATCTCCATTATGTGTGATAATACAAGTGCCATCAGTATCTCAAAGAATCCTGTTATGCATTCCAAGACCAAGCACATTCCCATAAAATATCACTTCTTACGAGAACAAGTGCTTGAGCAAAAGGTGAAATTAGAATATGTTTCCTCCAAAGAAAAAGTTGTTGATATATTTACCAAACCTCTACCCAGGGAAGCATTCGAATATCTCAGACAGAAACTAGGAGTAGTCTCTGCCATGCAAAGGATCAGGTCTACTTAATTACAGAAGACTCAATTGGTTGTGAGGTGCTGTCAGGCATCTCTGAATGCATAGGCTCAGGGGGAGCATTAGTCATGGGAAAAGGATGAATTGTTGGTCATATTATGTTTGAAGATGCAGCATGATATTAGGGGGAGCAAGGGACTGTCGGTTCAACGGTTCTTGATCAAACTCTTTGCCATTGATGTCAAAGTGGGAGGAAACGCAACAAAGGGTGTCTATCAGGTCATCAAAGGAAGAGTATTGCCATCAATCCCAAAGGGTAAGATTGTTGGAATATTGTCATTGATGGCAAAGGATATGGCAAAGGAAATGGAAAAGGCATGGGCAACGAAGAAGAACAGCAAAGTTGCAGAAAAACTTCGATTAGCAGAGAAGAACAGAAGAAGCAAAGACAGAATGGGAGAAAAGAGATCAAAAGTGTAGCAGAGTTTTGGTGAACAACAACACGCATTCAAGAAGGATGGGAAAAATGTAAGGATGAATGAATTGTCATTATGGTGATGGGCAGTGCCGTTTTACAGTGGAATGAAGACATTCGTAGTTCCAGACTACGGAGGAGCAGAGTTTATTTTAAAAAAAAAACAGTCATTCCGGGCGTTTAAGGCCCTCAAAAACCAAGTATGAAGGAAATTGATTAAAACAGTGGAGGTCCTTTGTGTTTCTGAAAAGGAAAGATCAAGTGGTCCCCACCACCTTAGCGCAAATCGCAAGATCACAAGTTTTGAAGTTTAAATGTCTTGTTGATGTGGATATTTGCGATGTGCAATCGTCGCGCCGTCGCACCATCGCAACATCACAATGTTTCAAAATCACCCTCCGCCCAAGCCAGAGTTTGTTGATTGTTGCGATATGAGATTATCGAAATATCACACATTTGTTATTTCCACCATCGCAAGTTCCGTTGTTTGCGACGTGCGATCATCACGCCATCGCACGATCGCAATATCGCACATTCAAGTGTTCCGACTACGATGTGGGCCCGAGGTCAAAGAATGAAATCCCGTTTGTTTGAAGATTGAAGTCCAGGTTAAAAGTTCATTGAAATTTGATTAAAAGTAATGTTACAGAGGCAGTGTAAAGTCTTAAAATAACTGAAAGGTTATATGAATATATTTTATTGTTGAGTTAGAGGCAATAAGCAAAGGAAAGGAATCACGTGCGGGTTTTATGAAGCCGGTTTGCCCATTTCGCACCGCCTTTTGGGGATAAGCGGTAATTTCCGGTTGGGTGGCAATTCCATTGATCGGGTAACACGCTTCCCTGTATGACTCTACAAAACCGCCTGTCACTGCACGCCATCGCGCATTATTGTTCGACCACAGATGTCCAGCGAAATTAATGAGCACCATTGATCTGGGAAGGGGTCATCGGATGGTGTTCCCTTGATGAAGATGCACGAAGGATTATCCAGCGTATGGAGAGGGAATTTGATTGGCTTGTTAACCATATAGGTGGGGGGCCGACGCTAAGTTTTTTAAAGATTATGACCATGCCAATCCATTGTAAATGATTTATTAATCATAAATTTATATGGCAGAGATAAAGTTCCTTTTTGGGTCGTTTCGTGTTGTAAAAGAAATTTTGTATGTTTTGGGGAGGTCATGACTATAGTAGATTGTTGGACTCGATTACCTATTTTGACCCCGTCCAGGAATACCATTAGCGGTTCGTGGTTTTTGACCCAAGGTTATATTAAAAGCAAAAACTATATAAGGTGATGAGAATAATGAAGAAGTGTGTGCATACGAATGGGGTCGATAATAAACGAATGTCTTTTAGAGATATCTATATGAAAAAAAAAAAAAAAAACTCTGATATATCTGAATCCATGGCGAACCTGTGAATATGATGATTAATCAAGATCTTTAAATCAGATGATGATTAATTCCTGGTTCAGTCATGAAGAACGTACAAGGGTTGTGAATGAATACTTCACTCTTAAGTATATCTGTTTGGAATGGGTAACAGATTGTTGAATTAAGGATGCACCTCTGAAGAAAATAAGTAAATTTGTGGCCTACAAGGTATGTTGTGTGGAAGCTATTTGATCCAGTCTGAAAATTGATGTAACATGGTCGATGGTGGTGCTGAGGGTTGTAGCCTTCAGTCAGGGGGTCGTAGCTCCCTTCCAGGTGAGGCTGGTAAACGAGAGCAGGGGGTTGTAGCTCCCTTCCAGGAGAGGCTGGTAAACGAGAGCAGGGGGTTGTAGCTCTCTTCTAGGAGAGGCTGGTAAACGAGAGAAGGTTGTAGCCTTCTGCAGGTGGGTGCCTGTGTGCTGGTATGAGTCTGCACCAGTACATGGTTGTAACATGTTTTCTTTATATAATAAATATTGAAGACTTAGACGAAGACATTGGTGTTTTTCTCCTGACTTGGGTTTCCACCTTAAATCCTGGTGTTCATGTGTGTTGATGATGTGTGATGATTTATTCTGTTCTTACTGCACATGTTTACTATTTATTGAACATCTAATGAATAAATGATACAATGAAATAAGTGAAGAATTATCTGCATAATAAGATCCCTAGACATACGCAAGTTTTATTAAGGATATCCACATGTATATGCAAGTTGGCTTCAGGAAAGTAGCATATGGGTTTTAGAAAGGAAAAAGTAAAAAGTTTTATTGTCTGTATTAAATACTGATTCACCCCCCCCCCCCCCCTCTCAGTGTATTTCACAATAGAGAAAGCTTTGTCACTGAACCCCTGAGCTTGGTTGTTGGTGAAGTATTCTTAATCTGTTATTGTTATTTCTTGTTCCAGTATGTTTCATCATTTTCTGTTGTAGTAGAGTAAAAAGTTTAGACTAAGAAATGTCTTTTGAAAGCACCTTAGTTTTGTTTACTCTTCACTGTCTTTATGTTTTCTTCTGCTGAGATATTCTAGAGAATTATTAATTGCTCTCTAGAACCCTTATGCTTTTTTACTTCTTAAATAGTTAAATACAGTTGGCCTCAAGAATGATTTATGGCTTTCCATGCTTACTTGCTGCCACTTAAAAACTGTTTCTGAAGTCTCCCTTCAAATTACCATTGTCCAAAGTCTGCCAAAGAGGTTTTGTTCTGATCATACCCTTTGTACTTGCTCAAATAATTGTTTTGAAGGTATTTATAGTTGTAATAAAAGATTTCTTGGAGTTCCCTCTTCTATGAATGCAGTTATTTGTGAATCTTGAATGTTTTCTTATCCTTGAAGGTGAAATCACTAGAAGTTAAATGAGTTTCTCGCCTTCTATATTTCATTGGAGAAGTTTGTCTTGGAATTATTATTTGCTGAAGTGTGGTTTCTAGAATTTATGGTTAGCCCTGTCTATGGAATGCCTCTTCATGTTCAAATGATGTTTTGAGTCCCTTTGTTGAGAAGTACATATAATTAAGGATTGTTAATTGCCCTTAGTTATACTTTTCATTCTAAACCTTTGATGTCCATTTCATTTCACCTGAGAGGCCTTGTAGATCCACTGGCCAAGTTATATTTTCCCTTTGATACCCCTGATTCATTTACAAACTTGTTACAATTTCCACTTGACTCCATTGCCCAATGACTTAGAGATTTCAATTTTCTATCTATGCTTCCTAGATCATCATGTCCAACCAAACAATCAAACAAACTCATGCTTCATAACTAGCCTAAAATAAACCCTTAAAAGCAAACACGCTCATATCTATGCAAACAATTAAGTGATCCCTCTCAGAGACTAGGAGGGCTAGATCCTAGAGCTCTAAAGCTTGGTTCTGATGTTGCCTTTGTCATTTGGCTTACCAATCAGTGTGACTTTAGGTCTTAGGTTTTCTGAGTACCTTGGTGCACTAATCCTTCTGTTTGAAGATTGAGTTTCTTGATGGTTGTCAAATTCGTTCCCTCTTTAATTGCTCTTGGTCTCTTTGATCCTGTTGAGTATGTTCATTGGTTGAATGATCATTGCCTTGCTTGTTTTATCTTTCTTGCTCTTACTCCAAGCACTAATTACACTACTTGCATGGGTCATTTTTGAGATTTCTCTTGGATTTGAAAAGATTGTAGCATTGGTTTGGGTATTGTAGTGTTTGTTTTATGTTGGAGGAGTCATTTTGTTTCAAATTTCCCGTTTTCTATCTCAAACTAGTGTTTAGTTTTGTTTTTCTTGTCATTTAGTGCATTGTTTGTTCTATTGCATTGAAAAAACGAAAATATTGCATTTCTTTTGCTTTGAAAATGAAACGTTCTCTCGCATAACTAGCATTGCATCAGCTAGGAAAGATTATTTTGTTTTCTGTAGATTGCATTAGATGCATTAGTGGATGTTTTTTCATGATTTCAGTATTCACTATCGCTTGAAATTTTTATTTCCTTCTCGTAGATAGCTTTCATTGAACAAAAATGGTATCCTTCTGCATATATTTTTTCATTTAGGAATATTTCATATCCGACATATGTTAAGGCCTGGAAATTGAAACTTAATCCAATATCAATGTTAAAATTTATTTCAATTAACCTAAGGCAACATTGAAACCTAATGAAATATTCTAGTGGTCTAAGTTAGAGATGTGTTCTGGCATCTTAAAACCTAGTAGTTGTCATTCTCCATCTAGCTTCAGCCAGTGCTAGTACGGACTTGTGCTCCCCATATCGTCGAGTATATAAAGGGACACCCATCTAGGTTGCAATTATTTTATCCATAGGAAGCCGAGTCTACCACCCTGTAACCATGATACACCAAACACTGCATTCAGGGAGACTACCTTCATGTATGTTAAGTCCTTGGTCATTTCTCTTTCATTTGATCACCAAGGTGTATATGGCAGTTCACGGAAACCTGGCATACCCTCTTGCTTAGATTACCTAAGCAGTCATTTTTTATCTTTACTGACTCCTTAAATTTGAAAAGATCATCGAGCACTTGTCCTTTCACGCTCATTCAACATTGAAAGTGACTAGAGTCATATTTTTCCTATTTCTTAACTCTTAAAACATGAAACAACAAAGTTTATTTTCATTGTCGTAAAATAAACTACCCACGATCACACGCCCATAAAATTTTTAGCACTTGGATTTTTTTTTTTTGCCTCAGTTTTTTGAGTCTTTGCTTGGATATTTATTTTTCCTTCTTGTTGAGAAACAGTCACGGTGGTGGAACCACCAATTTATTCATTCTCACTCCCTTCTAGAGGTAGTCCCCTTACCAGACAGTTCATTTGAAACTCTTCAATCCTCTAAGTCTATCGAGCTTCAACATCCTATTCTCTCGTCAATATTACCCCTTGCTACCCAATCTCCTGTTGATGAGCTAGTTGAGTTCAATTGGCCTCCCGTGGGCATTTGGTCTACTTTTTGGGACGAGGAAAAATTCCCTCCTCTTACATCGGGATCACCACTTTTATCTGTTGTTATACCTCCTAGTCCCCATAGTCTTTTCGAATATCTTACAGAGGAGTCAGACATGGACACATCATGTCCTATTGGCAGTGATGGAATTCCTATTTCTACAGAAGAGTATCAAATTTTCCCAAAGCACCACTCAGGTGTCTGGTCAATCTTCACCATCAGTGTCACTTTCAGCTGTATATAGGTCTTTGGGTCAGATTATTGCTAGTGTTGCCTCCATGGAGTCATCTACTCCATCTAGGAGTCTAGTCCTTCCATCGTTATGATTGTCACTGACGACACCTGCTTCGTTGGTTGCGGTTACATCTGTCCCAGTTAAACCTACTGTCTGTGTGGTTGCGTTTGCGTCGGTCACTTAGTCATGAACACCCTCAACTGAGATACCTAGTGGCCTCACTTTTGAAGAGTATCTATTGGCTATTCATCAATAGGTCTCTCAAGTTTTTCAGCAACCTCATTCTCCAGTTAATCCACCACACCATTATGACGAATATGGTAATCATGTTTATTTTCCCTATCTTACTCCTCACCATTATGATGATGTCGGTACCCCCATCTAAGCATTTCCTGATCCCCATCATTATGATGAGCGTGGTGTTCTTGTTTATGACCCCTATGAAATCATTCCCGAGATTGGGAGGAGTTATTAGGTGCAACCCCCTGGCCCACATGGACAACCCTTTCAGGGACAACCTTCAGCTCAGTCGGGATTTGCATACGGTCTTCAAGGACAACCTTACGGTCCACATGGCTAACCTTTACAAGGCCAGCCCATGGTCCGACAAGGAAAACCTCAGGGGCCTTCTGGTCAACCTTTGTATCAACCAAGACCTTCTTACGGTCTTGGGGGGAAAATCTATTCGTCTGAGGGACAACCGTTTTTCCAACAGTTGGGATCATATACCCAAACCGGTCCAAACAGTGGGTAGCAAGGACAACCCTCTGGTCCTCCTCCAGGGCAATTTGGTCCATCGCAAACATTAGGAAAACCTTCTCAACTAGGGCAACCTGGTGGCTCTCAACATCCAGTTTAATCTGCTCCGCATGGGAAACCTATGCAACCAGTTCAACAACTGACTTAGTCTGCTCAACAACAATTTTACTCTGCTTCACAGCAGGGTCCTACTTTTCAACAACCTGTTCATTCTACTCAGAAATTGTTCACCCTGTTTATTCAGCTTAACAGGGACCCACTTATCAATAGCCAAATCAACCTCAAGGAATTTATTATCCTTGTGATCAATATCGACCAGTATATAGTGCGCCTCAAGGTTTCACTTATCATGATCAATCTCAGTTGCCATATAATCAACTGCAAGGCCACAATTACATTCCACTAAAAAATCCTCAACAAGGACCTTCATGGTTTACTCAGAATCAGTATCCTCAATATCAACAGACTTATTCGAATTATCCCCCATATCGTCCGAATCCTTCGGGACAGAACCCATGAGGGCATAATTTTTATCAAACAAGATGGAATGCAAGTTTAAATTCTTATCAAGGACCTGTTATGCCTTTTAACCCTCAACTACCATTTCTCGCTACGTTGGAGTTACCGGATTTGTCAAAGTTGATGAATGATCCTATTCTTCACAACCCGTATTGGCCTCTGGTCCCAACTAAGATTCCTTGTGAAGGTCCCAAATTTAAGGGCAAGTCCAAAGAAGACTCCCAAGCACATTTTATGACTTACCACTTGTGGTGTTCCTCTAACTCTTGGGTTGATGATTCCATATGACTTCGTATTTTCCAACGGACTCTTATTATTGTTGCTGCTAAGTGGTATATTGAGCTCTCTCACAGTATCTTTCAAGATTTCAACTCTCTCGCTATGGCGTTCCTTACTAATTTTCAGTTACTGGTTCATTATGAATCTAGGGTGCATCTCCTCACCTCCTTGAAATAGGACCAGGCTACTTATATCTTGGACCATATTCATGAATGGAGACGTCGTCATCGCTTGATCAAGTTTGAAATTCCTGATCCACTTCTTGCTCATTGGTTCACTACCTCCTTTGTCAATCAAATTGCAAAAGACATAGCCATGGGGGCATGTGTAACCGAGGAACAGGCCATCGCTCATGCCCAATACCTTGATATTTTGTACTCTCAATCGAAAATATTGTATGATATTTTGATTGATGCCCTTCGAACTAGAACTTATACCGCACCGGTGACCCCAACCGTCGATGGTATTATTAGTTCTGCATCTCAGAATTTGCGTAAGTCTTCTTCCTCCAACCCAAAGAAGAAAAAGTCTAATTCTTCGAATGATATTGCTCCTCAGTCTAGTTTGAATCCTGGTAAAACCTCAGAGGTCAATGCCATTCAGGTAAATACTGTGGATAAGACTTCTAAAGGAAAAAATAAGGGTAAGGGCAAGACTAAGGCTGATACCCCAAAACCAAATTCATCCAAATCTCATGCTAATGATGGTTCGCAGCGTAAGCCAAAGTATCCCTGTTTGATTTTTGATGAAGTGTAGTACACCAAGGACTATCCTTGACAGTCCAAAGTGAGTAGGTTGCTCAAAGGTAATCAAGGTAGTCATGTTATTCTTAAAGAATCTTTCCTATCTCAGTAGATATAGATGGTGGAGCTACCTTAATCATTAGTTCCATCTGGCTCTCAAGTGTTCATGATGAACAGTTCTGCATCCGTTTCTATTACTACTCAGTCGAAAGATTATGCAGGGTCACGCCAGGCAATGGGGAAGGAGATCGCTAATGGTCCTCCTCCCCCACCTATTTCCGGCCCTCTTGAGTTTGAAAGGACCAGTGTTGAACCCATTGTACGACCACCTTCCAAAGGTGTTCTCCGGAAATCTTCTTATAATCCCAGTACCCGTGATGATCAACATTACAGTATTGTTGAGGATTTACCATAGGCACCATTCATGATGTCCGTGTTAAGAGTACTCCAGATTTGTCCATATTAGAAGAAAGCTTTATTATCTGTGAACGGTAGGGTTTATCCTACTAATAATAGCCTTCTTGCTTTCGATCTACAGAATTTGATCCCACGACTTCTACACCAGATTGCGCTCATTATACAAGTCATTATTAATGGTCTCAACATCCATCAAGCCATGGTGGATGAGGGTTCATCAACTTGCATCATGTCATCTTCCTATTGGAAGGCCATTGGCTCTCCAGCCCTCAATTCCTCACCAAATTCCCTTGAAGCATTTTATGGAAGGGAATCAAAACCTTTGGGTGTTCTCGCAAGTTTTCCGATTACATTAAAAGGGAAGACTGTCAATGTTGAAGTAGAAGTAGTTGATGCTAAACTCAATTATAATCTTCTACTCAGTCGTAGTTGGACTCATGATATTCTTTGTGTTCCTTCCACCCTCTTCTGTGTTTTGAAATTTCCACACGAGGGAAGGATTATTACTATCGATCAATTGTCTTTATTCACCTCTTCTTCTGAGAACAATGTTCCGTATGTGGATAAGATTCCTTCTCCCTTCAAGAGAGTTGGGCTAGGTCCCTTCAAGGATCCAACCCTCATGGGTATCTTTTCCCTTTCACCACAAAAGACTGTTCAAATTAATATGATCTCTCGGTCGGATGACCCATGGATTATTCCTTCGCTTGAACAGGTCGATTCATATGGAGATTCAATACCTTTGAGTTCGATTGAAATTGGTTATTGTGAGCCCATTTCTGCATCAGATACTCCACCTTCTGATGGAGCTCCTTTGAGCTTGTCGCTAGACATGTATTCTCAATCTCCCTGGCTTGGTGATTCAGACTCACCTGATCCTTTGAAATAAGTGTTTCCTTCCAAAGAAGCTATTGTGGAAACCATGTCTCTCGAAGATTTTCCATGGGACGATGGTCATCATCATTCTTTGTTTATGCCTGGATTTGGGGCTATGTCTATGTGTCTTGAGCATTTTGCATCTCAAGTCCCTTCTCCTCTACTTCAAATGAAAATTATGAAACATGAAGTTTTTACAGAAGGTAACTTGAGCAATATCACAGAGAAGATGCCTATTGACATTTCTGTGAAATCGGGAATTGTCGAGAACATCCATGTGGGAGTAACTTGTTCTTCAGATGAAGTCCAAGTTTACACTAGCCTTTTTCACAAATTCCGCGATGTTTTCACATGGTCCTACGAAGAAATGCCCAGTATTGATCCTAGTATAGTGGTGCATGAAATCCCTACATACCCCGGTTCGAAGCCTGTTCGCCGACGTCTTCATCTGGTGCACCCTAGAAAGGCTGCAGCGATTAAAAGTGAAGTTGAAAAACTTCTCAAAGCTGGTTTCATTTATCCAATTCCCTTGACAGATTGGGTTTCAAACATCATTCCTGTCAAGAAGCAAAAAGGAACTATCCCTATGTGTGTTAATTACCATGACATAAATCGGGCCTGTCCTAAGGATAATTATCCCAGTCCCTTCAATGATTAGATCATTGATGACTGTGGCAGAAGTGAGATTTTTTCCCTTATGGACGAATTTTATGGGTATAATCAGATTAACATTCTCATGGCCGATCAACATAAGATGGCTTTTATCTATCCTTGGGGTGCCTTTGCATACAAGAAACTCCCTTTTGGCTTGAATAATGTCAGGGCCACTTTCCAGCGTGTGATGTCCTACAATTTCATGACATTCGTCACATCATTCAGCCTTACCTGTATGACCTTTCGACTCATTCAACTAAGCGTAGGGACCATCTGGACCATCTTCGCCAGATCTTTCTTCATTGTCGACACTACAACATTTGGCTTAATCCACATAAGTGTGTCTTCTGCATTGATTCCAGTATACTTTTAGGGTTTATCATATCTAAATATGGAATTGACCCTGATCCACTTAAAGTTGAGGCTATTGTCAATCTCCCCTCTCCATCCTCATTATGTCAGTTGCAGAGTCTGCAAGGTAAAGCGAATTTTCTACGTCGTTTTATACCAAACTATGCTGAAGTAGCTAAAGGATACATGCAACTTTTGAAACAGGATGTCCCTTATTGTTGGGATGAGGTTGCTCAACAACATTTTGATAAAATCAAGACATTGTTGGTCAACACTCCTTTGTTACATCCTACCAATTATCATCGTGATTTTTCCCTCTAATTAGATGTGGCTTTTAGTACAATTGCCATGGTTTTGGTTCAAGATGATGATGACGGTCATGAACATGTCATTTATTACTTGTCTCTTAACCCTCTCGATCCTGAAACATGTTATGGTCATGTCGAGAAGTTAGTACTAGTTGTGGTTCAGGCCGTCCAGCACTTTCATCATTATATCCTTTTGGATATGCTGATTGTGATTTCCGATTGCAACCCCATGACCTATATTTTATATTGACAATTGCTGGGAGGAAAATACTTGAAGTGGATCGCTATCCTCCAAGAGTTTTATTTGGAATTTACTGTTGCAAAATCAAAGAAATCACTAGTTTTTGTTGATTTGATTTGTTCTCTCCCTTTCGACTCTCCTTCGTTTCATTCTTAGGACTGTATCCCGGACGATACACTTTTCTTTATTAGCACCCTTGATCCATGGTACGGTGATATCATCATATATCTCCAGACTTCCACATTATTCTCTAGGTTGATAAAAGATGCCCTCCATCATATCTGGCATCACTCGGAACCTTATCGCATAGTCGAAGATATGCTCTATTGTGTTGGAGTTGATTCCGTACTCCATCAATGTTTAAACCTCGAGGAATCTGAGAAAGTGTTGAATGATTGTCACAGTGGAGCCTATGGTGGTCACATGTCTGGTTACAGTACTGCACAAAATATACTTTGTGCCAGTTATTTGGCCTTCCATTTTCAAAGAATGTACTGTCGTAGTTCGTAAATGCCATGATTTCCAATTTATCAATGTAAGATGCATGTGCCACCTGTTCCCCTTCACCCTATCATTACTGTCGGTCCCCTTTCCAAATGGGGCATCAATTTTACTACGTGTAACCCTCACTTGGCTAGGGGGCATGCTTATATCATCGTAACCGTGGACTACTTTACCAAACGGACCGAAGTAATGCCTACACTTGCTATTGATGGTAAGACAGTCGCTCAGTTCATTTTCAATCATATTATTACTAGGTTTAGTGTCCCTTAGGCCATATTTACAGATCATGGTTCCCATTTTTGGCATTATATGGTGGTGGAGTTGATT